>CAUDNR010002347.1:1160-69469 GCA_958430865.1 Entrophospora sp. SA101 | reverse complement strand
CAAAGTCTCAGAAAAATATTTAAATGAAAGAATTTTACATGACTCATGATGACTAGAAATTACTTGAAAATAATTCTGAATGGAAGGTCTAAATAATAATTAAGGAATATATTAATTAGTATAATTTAGGATTTCAACAAAGTCGGATAACTAGATGATAGAACCTTTAAAATGTATAAATACATTGTAAATTTCTCTTTCATGTAATAATAAGTCAGAAGTTAATCAGTTAATTTATTCTTAACTACTATCTTGTAAAAACAATAATATCTTATTAATAAAATACAAACCTAAATATATATTAAAATAATCTAGTGCCAGTGGAATTATCCACCCGCTTCCTAAAACCATATAAACCTCTAACTCGACCTAATTATTAATTAATTGCTATCTTACCAGAGGGACACCTTTGATAAGTATAGTGTGTGAATTCTCTTTTAATCTTATTTTCTTTATTTTTATTTTAGATTAGGCCAACGCCTAAATAAGTGGAAACCCTAGCTAGGTGTGGTCAGTAAAGAAACACTGAACCATCAGAACATAACACAACAGTATCAGGGAAGATACTGGGATTATTATCAGAAGGGATAATAATTGACACGTTCCGGCTCAGGCAGAAAACATAGCAACTGCTGAGAAAACGTTACCAGATGGGAAGTAAGAAAACTTACCCTGCAGAGAGTTAAATAGCTTGAACGCTATAAAGCAAAGAAAGTAATCAAAGAATTACACAACTGGATACTGTAATAGGAAGGGATAAATAATATTATAACCAAATCAATAGATTGTGTGAGACGGAATTTTTGATCTCACAATAGTTATAAATAGGGTTAATAATTTTCCAAAAGTTTTGTTAATACATAAATTAGTTTAATTAAACTTTTTTCAGTTCTTCTAATTTCATCAAAAATTTATCAAAATAAACTACAGAATAAGAAGAAGAAAAATACTTTGCATAAAAAAAAAAGTAAAATGAAAAAAGGATTAGCATAAAGACAAAGCATTTATATAATAATGATTGAAAATATAAACTAAAGATATAAAAATTCTTACCTCATGTTGAACACCATGTGGAATTACAATATTATGAGCCAATTCATGACAAAATTTCGTAAACCAATAGGCCATTATATCAGTTGAAAATGGAGAAGTTTCAGAATAAGAAGTCAAATAATAATTAAAGTTGAAAAATAATGAATTGTTTCGATTAAAAGCAACTGAAACACCAGGATCATAAAACACATGAATTTTGTTGGATGGTAATTCAAAAACCTCAGATAAATGCTCAAGTATTTGAATAAAGTTTATCAAAGGAGTTCTTGGTGATAAAAGCACTGATGAGTCCAGATGTCTTGAAATATAAAATTCTATCTCATTTATTTTTTCAATAAATTTTAATGAATGACCTGATAAAAAAAATATTTTTTAAATATTATTAACATTTTTAAAAATAAGTAAATAAATCAATGAATGTATGATTTCAAAAAATTTTTTTTAGAATAACTTTTCTACCTGGTATAATATCACAGTAACTTATTTGACTTTTCAAAAAGGTTGTTTGTCCATTAGATTTTGGATCCGAATTTGAACAACACAAATTTATACCACTGTGTAAAGCTTTTTTCAGATCCTCAGTTGACATTGGTGTACAAGGCTTGTTGTACCTCTTGTACCATGAATTTATTTCAAATTGTGGTGGTTTCAGCAACTTATAAAAGAAAAAAATTTTCAAAAATGAAAGATAATTATTTGGTTCCCTTGGTTCCTTTGGCTTCTTTGGCTTCTTTGGCTCCTTTGGCTTTTTTTGCTTCTTTGGTTTTGGTTTCTTAACTGAAATGGTCTTTTCTGATTTCCTAGGTTTTCCAAAACAACAGCATGCGTCATCATCATCCTCAATTTCCACAGTTATCTTATTTTGTTTAACTAATCGATCCACCGGAAATCCCCTATCTTTAAGATCAGCAATCGACTTTGTTAATAACATGTCTAGAAGGGCAAACTTCTCAAATCGAGGTATTTTATAAATAAATTGAGAAATTGATTTTGCAATAGAAAAAAAATTAACTAATTCTTCTTCCCCCTCTACTCTAATAAATAGTTTCCATTTATACCTTGGCTTTTCTAAAATACAGGAGGTGTCTGAATTGATAACTTTTGTTATATTTTTTGGAGCCAAAACATAAGTTGTTTTAATCTGGTCAACTTCCATCACTTTCAAAGCTTTTAACCATTGTTGATTTCTATTAATATCATCATCCTTAATGTCATGATAAAACAATAATGCACGTTCTCTAATCAAAATTTGTAATTCTATAGATTTTTGAGTATTTCTTGGTTTTCCTTTAATGCTATGTTTAGATGTAACACTATTAGATAGTGATAGACATCCCAATTTCTTTTTTTGGGGGGAATATTTCATTAGTATGGTATACATATCTATAAATTTTATTAACTAATGTATATTATTTATAATATTACCTTATACAAATCTTCTAGTAGGTTATCCACAGGACAACTTAATGGCTTAAAAATTTTATAATATATTTCCTCATCATTTATATAAATATCTTTAGAAGATGCTAATACATATTTTTCATCACCGACAGTTTTTTCCTCTTTCTTATCACTATCATCTTCTAATAAGACTTGACCTTCTTTCAAATCATTTAATATTGATATTGAATAATCATCATCAACAGGATTTTTCTCTTTCTTACCACTACCATCTTCTAATAAAGCTTGATATCCTTTCCAATCATTCAATGCTTCATCTTTATCATCAATGGGTTTTTTCTCTTCCTTACTACTATCATCTTCTAATAATGCTTGACATTCTTTCAAATCGTTTAATATTGAATCATTATCATCATCAACGCTTTTTTCTTCTTTCTTACCACTATTATTTTCTTTCTTCACTGCTAATAAAACTTGACATTCTTTCAAATCATTTAACACTTTGGAATTTCCTTTGATTTCTTCAAAGCTGAAAGAGATTTTGTGTAGAGTATCAATATATTTATCAACATTACCATCAAGGCTTTTCAAGAATTCATGTGAATATTTGATTAAAAATTCTGCCAAATCAGTTGGAGATGGTTCATTTTTGACACCACAATTCCGCAAAAACATATTGGCTTTTTCACCAAAATTAATATAATTAAAATGGTCATAAGAGCCATTAAAAAAACAGTCAAGTGGTGTAACATGTTTCAAACTGTGTCTATACACTTTATCACGAATTGGAATAAAAGGTATTTTTTGTAATTCAGCCCAATCTGAATGTATAAAATGAAACGAAGATAGATAATCAAAAATCAATTTTGCCTTTTCTTCATTTTCTGGCCGTTCTTCCCTTAGTTTTACTAATATTTGTAACCGACAAGGATCTTTTTTCACACCAAATTCATCAGCATTAGGTAGCAATTCTTTATTCAATATATTAAATTTCATAATTTCACACTCAGGATTTGTATAACAATTTGTTGGTGTTGCATAGACATTTGTATCCGTACATGGAAGAAATGCCAAATTTACCATATTTGCATTATAGTCTTTATAATATCTTGCTTTAAAATTTTCAATAAAATAACAGAGAGCTTTTTGGCGAATTGAAAGTTCTGTGTTAGATGATGCTAGTTGAAGTATCACATCAAGTGGAGGATATTTACGTAAGTCTAGACTTGAAATAAATTTAACTAAAAACAACATAAAAATACATATATATATTAGTTTTCAAATAATAATAACATATTATATATAGCATAGTGGACACTGTTGCAGATCACAAAAAAATGATCAACATAACATATGTTATGGTGAAAGTTCTTGCAAAAGTTTGATTATAAAAGTGTGAGATAATTTTGATCTTGCTGATGATCTGGACTTAGAGAGGCTACAGCTATATTCTAGTGAAGTTTCAGAAGCAACGGGCTCTGTGTAACCGCCTGACTATTATACAAATGACTGTTGCACAAAATGAGTGTCCATTATGCTATTATATATATGTATATTAGTTTTCAAATAATAATAAATAAATAAATATATTTCAATACCTTCTTTGAGATCTTTATTCCATTCACCATTCCACTGAATTATTGGTAATCCCAACTCACGTAATTGTGATAATGGTGCATATAATTCTTTTGCTGTAAACCTTTTAATTTTTGATTCTTTACTATTTTTGTTGTTAGATTCTATTGGCCAAATAGGCATGGATGACAATTTTTTTATTTCCTCAGCATCTGTAATTTCATTCTTAATAAGATATTCTATTAATTGCATATGATCCCAACTTCCTTGACTAATAAGTCGATCAAATAAAAGTTGTGGTTCAATATGCTGAATTAATTTTAGAAAAAAAAAATATTGATTAATCAATCAATTTAATAAGCATTATATATAATAAATTAATTAATAAATAATACTACAAACTTTACCTTTCTAACTCCCAAGAAAGCAAGGAATTTGTCACTTATTTTATATCGAAAGCAAACTATAGGTAAATCTGTGAATAAATCCACACCTGGAAAATAAGATTGACTTGGCTTGTTCATTCCAACTGATGTTGGTATACATTCTTTGTTGGCCAAAAGCTGTTTAATAGTTGCTTGATCTTGTTCAGAAACAAATTCAAAATCATGTCCAGATTGACGTGAAATGATCCTAAGAATTTCTTCTGAAAATGCTGGATCTTGTTCAAATGAAGGTTTTGTGGTAATAAATTGAATCCATGTAATCAAATTTAATTTGGACCAACCACTAACAATATGAACACAATAAATTTATCAAGTTAATATTTAGAAATTATTGAAATAAATGGATGTGTGTGTGTGTATATATATATATATATATATAGCACTGACCTAAAGTAAGTTTCAATGTCTTTTTTATCAAAGCATTTACTTATTGAATAAGGTAAAACATTTAAAGGAACTTCCACATCAAGTGGAATAACAGTCGGATCTAAATAATAAGATATATTACTGAGAGGCACCTTAGTTTTTTTAACTTGTATAGTAGCAAGTTTCATGAGTTTCTCCGTTTCAGCTAAATTTTTAGGTTCATAACCTATCCACCATTTCAATAAACTTATTATTTCGTCTTCATCTAATGCACGACCTTCTAATTCCTTAAAAATGTCATTTATTGAGATTTCAGACATGAGCTTTAAAGTATCTTTTGCTTTTTTGAAAAATTCACAACATTTATTTAACAATAATGGTGGAACAATTGGGATGCTCTTGATAAAAAGCACTGTTTCAGGGGTTGGTATTCTAATAGATTCAATTGGTAAAATACCATGAGTAGATAATATTGGTAATGGAGTTGATATACAATTAAAAAATTGTGATTCACTGATTGTTGAGATCTCATTTCTAGGTGTACTTTGTTTAAATGTAAAATGTGCCAAAACATGTGCTACACGTTTTTGAAAATCTTCAAATTCAGATTTCTTTTGAAATGTTGCAGGCTTTGAACCAAACAAGCTCTTGTACAGTTTTGAAATTTGTATCAGCTCATCTTCATATATTATACGAGACAATGTACCAGCTAAAGATAACATTCCTTCATTATATTTTGCTAGGGTTTTATGTGCCAAATCAACTGATTCACGTTCAACCTTAAAATAATAATAATAATAATAAAGGGACAAATAAATATGTATTTTTTTGATGAAAAACTATTTTATATATATATATATATACACACACACACACACACACATAACAAATATGGTTACTTACTGTAGGAATTAGTCTAGCTGCAAGGTGCGCAGAACAACCAGTTGTTTGAAAAGTAGGAAACCCTATAAATATTTTACCTTGTTCAGGGAATGCCAATAAATCTCTGAATACATTTGAAATATATTTATTTTGATCTGAAGAACATTGTTCATCATAACTAGTAAAAATCATTTGTATCTTTGTATTTTTTGGAGGCCATTTCTTGGTGGCACGTTCCATTTCCACACGAAATGGCTCTGGAATCTTTAAATCAACATTACCACTAGCAATTTTTAGGAAAATTGTGGATTTTCCAGATAAAAAATTTTTTATTGGAGATTTTGTTGAAGTAATTAAGATATTAACATCTAATTGAGCTTTGTAGACATTAACTGATTTCAATTCAAACAGATTATTTGGTGAATTTTTTTTTATTCCATGTTTGATTGACATTGGTCGTGGTACATCCATTTTTTTTGTTAATTGAATTACTTGGATGTTATCAAAGTAGACTGTAATTTTATTAAGATTCCCTGTGAAGCCCTGAAATAAGTTGATAATAGTGATGGTGATAATAAATGATTACTTGTTTATATATTTATATCTTTCTGTCATATGCTTTAATTTAAAAATATCAGTTTTAAATATAAACGATCATTATTACCAGTGAAGTTACTAGAAAACGTCCAAAAACTTCTATTTCAGGTAACTAAAATAGAACCAACCAACAAATCAATCAATCAATCAATCAATATATACATATCACTATCACAAAAATAAATTATAGGCTTACTTTTTTTCCATTTTCAATAGTATCCATCAAAAATGTTGTCCAAATATTATCATTCTGTTTGATATCCTTTCGTTTAAAAAATAATTGATCTCCACGCCAATAAAAGGCCATAGCTTGTGTACCTGATGATACACTATTTAAATATGTAAAAAAGTAGTAATAGTTTATTCATGGGATTAATAATTAAAAGAATAATTGTAATCCATAATAAAAAAAGAAATTTTTAATAATAGTTATTTACAAAGGATCATCACAAACTGAAAACAAGGAATAAAATCCAACACCAAAGGCACCAATCTAAATTCAATTATATATAATCTATTAAGTATTATGTATATAATATAAATGCATACATGTGTATATGAATCGTAAAATTTTAAAAGATATATATATAAACCTTTTGTTCATCAGGATTTCCTTCAGCAATTTTTTTCAATCTATTCCAATCTTCAGGCCTAAATAAAAAACCATTGTTTTTGAACAATATTCTCACACATTTATCCGACATGCTAACATTTTTAGGCTTTTTAGTCTCAAATATTATTTCAATGTTTGTAGCTTTAGCATCATCTAAAAACAATAATTTAATAGTTGATCGATTTTTCTATATATCAATTATTTTACTCGAAAAATAAAAAACATTTACCAGAATTTTGTAATAATTCTCTATAAACAACAAATTCATTGGAATATCTATTGATTAAAAATATCAAGAAATTTACGGTAAGTTAAAAGACTTTTGTAATAATAATACCGATAATTGACAATTGATAATACCTTGCTAAAATTTTATCAATTAAGTGTCTTTGATTAATTTCAACTCTTTCTTCGCCAGCTTGATTAGAAAGTACTTCATCACGAAGTTTATTTAATGACATGTTTAAAAAAATTTAAACAATAATGAAAATAATGAAATTTTAAAACGATAAAATTTTAAATTTTTCGAGAGCATTACTATTTTATAATTATTTGCCGCGTAATTGTATAGTAATAGAGAAAATCATTTTGTTTTTGGAAATAAAAATGAGGGGTCAAATTAACTGAGTCAAATTAATTGGAGAGTCAAATCAATTATATTGAGTCATAATGCTTGCTTGGGATTTGTGATGTTTTTACTACGAGTTTACGTTGGTTGTTCTTAGAAAGAGCTTGCTTATGTAACATATTTGATTAATACCAGGGTATATCATCAACATCCTGTCTTCAAATTTATTAACGTAAGGTAAGTAGCATAGTGGACATTTGATTTCATTGGCTAAATTGTGATATTTTTGACGATCACCCTTCATAAGATTAATTTTTATTGGTTAATTTTACATAATAATTTTTAACTAAGTTTCTTTAATTAATCTTTTTAACAAGGCGACGGTTTTCCCGTTTTTTAACAAGGTGAATTTTTTTATTTGCATTTCTAACAAGGTAATGTTTTTTTTTTTTGTTTTTTAAAAATCATTATAAAAGGACAAGTGTTACCAGGATCAGATGATGACGACGATAATTTGGCCGAACCCTTTAAATTTTGGGTCAAATTAAATTTATTTCTATTTTTACTTTTATTATTATTTTGTTTTAATCTATTTTTTTATTTATTTTTATTTTTATTTTATTATTTCTATTTTTATTTATCAATAACATGTATAATTATTTATTATCATCTGAATTCGTGTTACGTTTCGCGTATTTAATTTTATTAATCAATCCGTAACATATTCATATTTATTTAACTTTATTTAGTAGAGATTAATGACGATTCTCCCGGAATAGGAGGAATCGCTCAAAACGTGCGGATTCGCCCAGATACAAAGTGAGCGAATTCGCGCAATCTGAGCGAAAAACGCACAATTTGAGTGAGTGGAATCACCCAAACCGAGCGGATTCGCACAATTCGGGCTAATATGTAAATGAACATGTGTATAAAGAACTTGATTTCGACCTAATGTAAAAGCAACTTTCTTACAAGTTAATTAGGGGAAAAAAAAGTTATAACAACCAAAAACCAAATATTTAAATAATTTAAAATGTCAAGACCTAAAATTCATGGCCCATGTGTTCTTGAAGGTTGTGAATCTCATGATCCATTTAGAAAATTCACTGAAGCTGCTAAATGCAGTTCTATAATAAATAAAACATATGAAACTTATAATTACCTTCAAGTTGGTGATCAACTTTGTCATTTACATTATTTATCAATTGTGGTGCCAGATAGAGGTGGAAAAAATGCTGTTAAAAAGCAAATATCAGGAGAATTTGGAGAAATTCATATTGTTGAAAATGATTACAATTATCTCATATTTTGGAAAATTTAACTGATGATGTTGATGTAAATTTTGATTATTGGTTAGATATAAATATCAATTACACAGTGAGTCTCAGTATAACGGATATGTTTGTTCCAGGAAATTTATCCGCTATGCCGAGATATTCGTAAAAAATCGAATTTTTGATTAAATCATGTGATACATGTTACGTAAAAAATTAATTTTATTTTAATAATATGAATGCAAATAATAATGATGATAATAAAAATACAGTTGATAAAAAATTTAAAGAAAAAACAATTCATTCACTTAAACGTTGACATTATAATAATCTTCCATTCTTGTTTGTACTTGTTCTTGAGGATTTCACTTTTTAATCTTTTGACATTTCTAATTACTTGAAAATCAATATCTAAAATCTTTTGCTGTACATATTTAAGTATAGTTTCCGGAACTTTTATAGCTTCCATATTGATGATCATCAGCTCAGGTTCATTTGTTTCATTTGTTTCATCGTCATCGACCTCACTTTGTCCTTTTACAATATTTACGATTTTAGCATATAAAAAAACAAAAGGAAATGACATATTTATAGTGTCATTGCCAAGAAATAGTTAAAAATATGTTAGACGAAATTGCGGATGTATTGCTGATTATTTTACATTCTTAATATTAATATTTAATATTTGCGCGTCATTACTCTTATTAGCCCAAAATAGTAAAGATCATCATTATCGTAATATCGAGAAAAATTTATTGTAAGTGACACGTATGAATTTTTAAAAAATATCTGGTAAACCGAATTTATATGAAAAATCCGTTAAATCCGTTAAACCGAAATAAAATTGTTATAGAAAAATTTGGTTTTGAAAAATTATCCACTAAACCCCCAAATACACTATACCGAGACTCACTGTGTACCATGAGGATGAAAAAAAGTCTTTATCAAAAGAAAATTTTGATATCTTATTAAATAAAATAAAAGGAATGCAAAAAAATTTAAATGAATATGAAAAAAATACAAAAAAACACTTCAATGAATTTGGCGAAAGAATTAAATTGTTGTCACAAATCTTATATAAAAGACAAAGACAATTAAATTTAGATATTGAGTTAAACCTTCAAAACTTTAAGGATATGATTGAACAACATGAACCAAAATTAAAAGATTTTTTTGATGAATTATTAGTCTATATTTTTTTACCAATTAATAGATCTGCATATAATATAGAAAATGCAAAAAGGTTACTTGTTGACTAGTCTAAGAAATAAATTCAATAATTCGAAAAATGACTTTTTATATCTTTCATGAAAACAGTCTTGTCAGTGTGTACTCTTTGATTTAAAAAAAGCTTTTTTTTGCTCAACAAATAAATTATATTTGTATTTTTAAATAGTGCACAAAAAAAAACAAAAAAAAAACAAACCCACTGTTATTCAAATTTTTTGTTTTTTTTGCTCATTTGTGCATTGAAAAGATTGAAAATACAGTTGATGATGATCTGAGTAACATTGTTGAATCAGCAACAATTGTTTTATTAAATAAATTTGTTTGATTTCCATACATCACTCATGTCTTGTCTTAATCGTATATCTTAAATATTGATTGTGTTTATAATCATTTCATAGACATTCATTATATTAAGGTTATTTTGATTATATCAAGAGATATGTCAAGAGAAGAGTTAAGAAGAGAGTTATGTCGAAAACCAACCCTTTAAATAAATTTTGAGTAGTACAATTTAATTTATTAGACTATTTCAAAGGTTTGTCATATGGTTGCTTCCAACTTCTTAAATTCAAACCATTTGTTAATGAAACAACTGTTGGTGAAGTGATTGTTGACAAAAATGAATCAAACCAACATTTCAAATTCATGATTGATCAACAATTGCATGGGTTAAAATTTTGTTACCTGTTCTTATTCCTTCACTCAAACAAATAATTGTTCACAACACAACACTATTTGGAATGTAATTGTTTTTTATGTGTCAATACTTAATAACAAACAATAACAATAATCAACCACCACTGCTAAATAATGGAGGAGGACTCCATTTTTATCCACCACCACAACCACCATATGATGGAGCAGGGGGTGGACCAGGAGGATTTGGTGGAGGTGGAGGAGAACCAGCACCAGATGGAGCAGGTGGAGGTGGAGGAGGGCCAGCACCACAAGGAGATGGAGCAGGAGGATGAGGAGGACCAGTGCCCCCAGCAGGAGATCTAGTGAATGCATTGTTAAATTTAGCAAACAGAATGGAACGTCCAAGTAGAGGAGGGGAACAAAGGCTAGTGGAATTGCCTAAATTCAATGGAGAAGTAGATGACCCACATCAGTAGTGGAGAAGTTTTAACAAAGCATGTGAGGCGAATAATACTTCTATTGAAAAAAGACTTCAAATAGCACCAACATGCTTGAAAGGACAAGCTGAAGTCTGGAGGAAGACACCAGGCTTGATTATTCTAACATGGAGTGGGATACTTGGAGTCTGTACAGACTCCAAGTATCCCACTTAGTGCGGACTATAACCCACCCGAAAATGACGAGCGTTTTGCATTTGCCTCGTCATTCGAGTGACGTACATTTTGCATTTGCCTCGTCATTCGAATGATGTACATTTTGCATTTGCCTCGTCATTCGAGTGACGTACATTTTGCATTTGCCTCGTCATTCGAATGACGTACGTTTTGCATTTGCCTCGTCAAAGATGAGGCACGTAGTGCCGAATCATTATCCTATTTGGAAACGTGAGGATGAGGCACGTAGTGCCAAATCGTTATCCTATTTGGAAACGCGAGGATGAGGCACGTAGTGCCGAATTGTTATCGTATTTGGTAACCCAAGGATGAGGCACGTAGTGCCGAATTGTTATCCTATTTGGTAACCCAAGGATGAGGCACGTAGTGCCGAATTGTTAACATATCTGGTAATACACCAAAGCATCCAATGATGAGGCACGTAGTGCCGAATGGTTATCCTTACTTGGTGATACGTAAAAGCAAAAATTTATTTTATCTGTTTCCTTATAATATTCTGCCTTTGCGTATCTGAAATTTTTGTCACGAGCTGTAACTAGATGTCACTAGTTGTTTGCAGGTACTTGTGACAGAACTTGTGACAGTTGTTTGAGAGTTTTGAGCCTTCTCGTTTCTCTCTTGATTACTTATTTATATCTGTCACAAGTTACTTAAGTAAACTAGTAGAATTCTAAGGGAAAAAAAAAAACTTTCCTATGGTATACCTATAAGACATATACCTGATACCAACCCATGTTATATGTACTATATCTAATTGCAAAGCAATGGGCTTCGCCCTTACCCGATACTTACCTATGATATATACCTATGATATATACCTATGATATATTCCCAATACCTACATATGTTATATGCGCATATACCTCAATATATACCTATGTTATATACCCAATATGTATACCTACCTTTGATACATATACATATGGTGTACCCATAGAAAAAAAAATAAGGTAGGAATCGAAAAATCAACCTAAGTAACTTGTGACAGTTGTGACAGTTATCGAGAACAGTTTTTTTCGAACTCAGACTCTCAAGAACACACCTTTCTACTGATTTTTTTACTTGTGACGAACTCGTGACAACTTGTGACAGCCAATATCACTATGTATTTTCTCCAAGTGCTTCTGATTTTTGTGACATCTTCTCCAGCTTCTTCTGTTGATTATACTCTCTTCTACGATGTTTCTGTGCATGGGGGTCACAATAACCATAATCGGAATAAGTTAACTTAACACAACCATATTCTTTACAAGGGTAACGAATAGGTGAATCCCGGTGAACTTTGCACCCATTGGGATGGTAACATGGCCGATTACAGACTTCTCCAGTTCTAAGGATATAGGGACAACGATAAAATGCCATTCTTTTTGATGTTTATCTTGATTGAGTATATAATATGTACTGATCAATATTCTTTAGAATTAATTTTCATTTTGAACTTTTTAATTCCGAATATTATACTTTCAGAAAAAACATGAGTACCCAAAGTGAACATAGCATGCCTATTGTACCTGTATCATCCGATATACCAACTGTGGAAAACCAAAATTTCCAAGAAAACATCAATCATGCGCCAACAGAGGCGGAAGTATCACTTTCTTGACCAGAGAGCCCAGAAATTGCTGAAAATTTCGAGCCAGAGTTAGAGGCAGAAAATAATGGGGCGTTCTACCACTGGGGGTTTAAAGCTTTTCCTCAATCACAGATTTCGGAAAGTAAAAAAGTAAGCGAAGTATATCGATACAATGGGAGAGAGTATTTACCAGTCCATCCAAGTCGCAATATGATAATTACAGAAAATGATGACTACGGATCAATGGCAACTATTAAACAGGCTTTAGTCAATGGAGAAGATATACCTTTTATGCCAATAGACATTGAAGAATATAATGAATATATAAATAATATCCCACATTACATTTTACGTATTTATGGTTTTCTTGTTGATGGTCAAAAAGCTGTAGTAACTATTTCCGGTATAAAAGTTTTCTTTGATATTCGCGTCCCTGATAATAAAAATATTGACGTATTTGAGATCGAAATAAAAAATATTCTTGCCAATGGAAAAGATGAAAGGGGGGTCGTAGATATGACCAACCTCCGGACAGAACATATAAAAGCATTTCCAATCAGTAGATATTATAAAGAACCAAAACCTCATATTCGCATCGTTACAACTGATATTAAGCAAAGATCAATCGCTCTTACAATTATTTTAAATTACAATTTAGAAATCGCCGACGAGCACAAACTGGAAACCGCCTCAGATGATTTGAGAGCATATTACCGAAAAGTTGCTCGAGAATATAGGATACCACTCTCTGGATGGGCTTTATTAACCAAGTATGAATATAATAATGGCAGGATGCCTTATAGTGTTCGTTCTCCACTTTGTGGACACGCTTTCTATGTATCTATTAATAATTATCATTCTGTAGAGGATCCTATAGTATTATATAAGGCTTATCCATCTTCATTCATTACTCATGATCGAGCACTAGTTCTTACCTGGGATATAGAAACGCATTCAACGCTTGGATTGGACCATGTCCCTATGGCAAGATATAAAGAAGATAACATATTTATGATTTGTATGACTGTTCACTGGAAGGATGATCCAAAACCATTGAAACAGATTTGTCTCGTTGATATGGAAACTGCACCAGATCCAAATTGGATAACGATTATTTGTGGAAATGAAAAAAATCTACTAAAAGCATTTGCTTTATGCTGGCAATTATTAGCCCCCGATATCGAACTTACATATTATGGATCTAAATATGACTGGCCATTCATAGTAGAAAGAGCTACTCAGTGGAAAATCTTAGATTGGATGTTGACAAAAATGTCAGCAAATCCACGTAAAAAGTCTACAATTGATGGTATTCTTCGTTGGAATTACTATGGAGGGGTAGGCGAACCTTTCTATAAAGATTTCTTTCATAAGGAAAACACATGGGAAGTGAAATCGGAAGGGAAAAAGGATAATCATAATATCAAAGAAAAAAAAATAAAGAATCGGGAAGGAATAGAAATTAAAATCACTCCCGACAAAACGTTTACATCCACCTTTCTTAAAATTCCCGGATGTGTTCCGATTGATGTGATAGTATGTTGTAAAAAACTTCATCCGGATTCTGAGATAAATACACTTAACCATTACTTAGAAATCAATGGTCTCGAAAGTAAAATAGATTTATCTATAAAGAATATGAGAAAATATTATGAGCAAAGCAAAATCTCTACTACGACTGAAACTACCAAATATATGCATAAAATTGCAGAGTATTGTATCGTGGATGCTAAATCTTGTCAGCGACTTATGGTGGAGAAAAATATGATAAATGACTATAGGGGCTTAGCATCTATTGCTTATATATCTTTATTCGATTCACATTATTATGCTATAGGTATGAAGGTACGTAATCTCTTAGGTGCCGAAGCATGGAAGCGAGATATTCTAGTTACCATGATAATGAAAAAAACTGAAAAAGGATCATTCCCAGGAGCTTATGTATACCCTCCAGATAAAGGCTTGAAGATAAACGTCCAGTTACAGGTTTGGATTTTGCATCATTGTATCCGAGTCTTATTATGACTTATAATTTATCACCAGAAAAGATGGTATATACATTAACTGAAGCAAATGTACTAAAGAAAGAAAACAAAGTACTTCATACAATTGAGTTTGGTGGAACCATTCATGCATGGAGCATACGACATGAAAACAAATCTAACCAAAAAGGCTTATATCCATCTCTATTAGAATATTTACTTAATAAGTGAAATGAGATGAAGACCCAATTGAAACCCCTTGGAAAGAAAATAGAGCATATGGGACTTGTGAAAAGTAGAATAAATTCTGAAGTTAATTCGATAGTAACTGTAGAAACCATTAAAGGTATTCTGGAAGATATAAAAGATGAAAAGAAATGCCTAGACGTGACCAAAACCCTAAATAATTTTATTGGAACACATTATAAGAATTTTATAGAAGAATATGATTCAATTTGTTTTGACTACAGCTACTTAGATTCAAAGCAGAAAGCATTAAAAGTGTATATGAATTCATTTTATGGTGAAACGGGCAACAGTCTCTCACCTTTTTATATACGCCAGCTTGCTGGTGGCGTTACATCAGCGGGGCAGTATAATATTAAGCTTGTTGCAGAATACGTGAAAAAGAAAGGTTTTGAAATTATGTATGGTGATACAGACTCTTTGTATCTTAAATCCCCCAATAATTATTATAAAGAATGTGATCTCGCTTATAATAATGGCAAAGGTACAATCTCAAAGTTAGAGTATTGGACGGAAATGGTTGAAATTACTATGAAGGTAATGGAAAGACTATGTAATGAGGTAAATTCATTTCTTAGGTTAAAAAGCAGATCGGTTTACCTAAAAATGGCATATGAAGAGGTATTATTTCCCGTCTGTTTTACTGGTAAGAAGAAGTATTTTGGTATAGCACACAAGGAAGCTGTGAACTTCAAACCAGATGAACTTTTCATCAAAGGGATTGATACCATAAAACAAGGTAAGTCCCAACTTTTTAGAACTATAGGAGATCGAATCATGTGGGGAGTTATGGATATCAATAATGTACGTTCACTCCATCAGATTGTTGAAGATGTTCTTAAAGAAGCTGTATCCAATCCTAAACAATGGGATTTCGAGCAGTTTATAGAGTCAGCTGTGTGGAAGCCTAATAAAAATAATATACGTGTTCAAAAGTTTATAAAACGGATGAGAAAAGAATATGAAAAAAAGATTCCAGATCCAGGAGAACACTTTAGTTATGTAATGATCCACCCGGATTCACTCTTTGGTTTATCTGGTAAAAAGCTTACACTGAAAAAGAGTGACCAAATGGAATTCGTGGATGTTGTAAAAGAATTAAATAAGGAGTTGGATCTATCCCATTACTTTGAAAATACTATTACTGCACTTTGTGCCCGATTCATAATGTATGATAAAAGATATGAACCACCACCTACCGATGAGATTATGCAAATTTCTGACTTGGATGAGAAGTATAAACAGATTGATATCTATACTCAAAATAAGGCCAAGAAGTGGCTTGAGTCGTATATTAAGGAGATAAATGGAATAGATTCTAAAATAATATCTAATCGTGGGTACGCCTATAAACGTGCTTATAAAAATGCTGTGAAAAAAGGAAGAGAGATGTTATCAAAAAATATAGGAAAATCATATGAAATTCTTCAGGGTGAATGGATCAATTTTGAGGATTTTAAAGGTAATGATTCTATCGAAAGATTGTGGGAAAAGTTTTTGAAATACGCCAGAGCATATACTGAGAATGATGATCTTTTGGTAAGTGATGAAGTAAAAGAATCTATATGCGTGGATTTTACGAAACATCTAAATGTACTTATCCCAATTATCGAGAAATATGATGTTTTCTTCCATAAGTTAGTATATCATATGCGATATAAAGAACATATAACAATCCCAGATAAAATTGGCCAACCAGAGACTATGAGAAAAAAAGAGATTATTGCCGAGCAACCTACCTTATCCAATATAACGAAATCCGATCAAATGGCACTTGACGATTTTCTAAATACATGGAATAAAGCGGTGAGCCCATTATAAATATCTACTAAGATACCTATACAATAGAATTAATATTTTTTCGTACATAAATAAATCCCAAGTTTAAATAGATGACTTCTAATGTCCAATCCACGTATCCAGTAACCGATCATGTTTTTTCCTATCAAACCCCCATGTACGTTCTCACGAACCACATAACCGTGATAATAAACAAAATAAGACAAATATATGCTGATAGCAGTGACATCAAAGTGCTTGCCACAGCAGAAAGAGGCAAAGCCTCAAGACTAGGTCTTATTGCTTCTATTCCTCCCACCGAAATCTGAGGATGTGGTTTGATCGGAGAGAGGATATAATTTTCTGGTTGTGCAAGATATGGGGTCAGATTCTTTATTTCTTGGTTTTGAAACATAATAGGCTTGTTAGTTTCGCTAATGTTAGTTTCATCACTTACCTTGGGAGTAATCTCAGTATTTACTCTCGGAGATTTGGGTATAGGAGTACTTTCATCATCAGTGTAATTCGGTATAATAGTATCAATTTTTCCAGCTTGATCCATATTTTTTCTGCGTACAAAATATTTACTGAGATCAGTACTACCCAAAGATATATTATCAGACTTAGTAATATTTTTTCCGTCATCACCACCAACTATGGGTTTCAATATAGCCTCCGATTTCAGATACTCAAGCTCATTGACCTTTGATTCCAATGAGCTCTTTATATTTTCTAATTCAGCTATTTTGGATTTGAGGGATAATATCTCGGAATCTTTTTTTAGTGAGTCATTTTGAATCGAAAGCACATCCATCTGAGCCGATTTCAACTTACCTTCCAATATCTTGATCATAGACTCAAGTGATCTAATTTTCTTAGATTTTATATCATTCTCAGCCTTGGATTCAGCAAGAGAAAGATCTTTACGAATATTCTCAGAGGTAAGGTTAGTATTTTCAATTTTCAACCGCTTAGTCTCACCAATAAGTTCTGAAGCGTGGGTATGTAACTTCTGTTTATCACTATTAACATTATCAAATGCACTTTCCCATTGCTTTCTTTCCCGGTCCCACTGTTTTCTTTCCCGATCCCACTTCTTATTTTGTTTTAATTGAGTATCTCGCAATGTTTTATTGCAAGCATTTAATTCGGATATAATTTTTACACCATAACGCAATTCTTCATTGATATCCATAATATTAATAAAACTTGCTTCGTTAAAAAATTAAAAATTTTGAAAGCAATAGGAATATTTGATATATTTGATATATTTGATATATTTGATATGTTTTATTTTTTTTCGAATATTAGGGAACTCTTTTTTTATTCTACATATTTTTTCCGATATATTACATTTTTTCGATATATTACATTTTTCCGATATATTACATTTTTCCATTATTTTTTATATTTTAATATATTGTATTTTCCAAATAAAAATAGCTACTGTGTAGTTACTTCCAGCATTATGGTTAGACCACGTATAAAATTTGGCACACCTTTATTTTCTTCAGCAGATTATGATTATATTATGCAATGCCGTGATTTGGAACCAAGAAATGAAATTTTAAAGGATTTATTAAAAAAATATAGAACATCATCAAAACGGATTTATCAAATCTGGAGAGAAGAAGCTAATAGGGTTGCTTGGGATCAACCTATACCTCAAACATATAATCACGATACTAAGTGTCTTGAGTCGGAGACTCGTGGCTTTGCCACTGACACTAGCTCCGCTAATATATCAAATTCTGCTACAGATGTTCTTCATATAGAATCCCTGTCTTTAGATAGAGATAAAGTCCCATTGCTATGTAGGACCGAAGAGTCAACCCTAAAGGGTTATAATATATCAGAAGAACCAAGTAAACGAACAAAAACAAAGAGATCCAAATCTGTTCGAAAATCCAACTTGCCTATTATCACCAAAGACTTAATAGAAAAAATAGATGAAAAGCCTGCATATTCTACAGATACATTAGCCTCTTTTAGACGTGCAGTAGAAGAAGGCAAGGAAAATTTATCAAATTCGAAATATAAAATTGATGAGTTATAATCTCCGAATTTTGTCTATTCTATTGCAAAGCAGGGCGACCCTACTCTCTATTTTCTTTACCAGGTAATCCAATGTAGTGATAAACAAGAGTATTAAGATTAGTGATAATTTTTGTTGCATCATACATTTCTTTCTCATACCTCTCGCAATTTACGCATTTTTTTTTAACACCTTTGGTACTTGCTCTGCTAATGATGAATCGTCAGAATCTGGGATAAAACGCACAGGAGCATGCCATTCCTCCAATGTTATATTGTCATCCTTATCACTATCTGTCTCTTGAGAAATTTGATCAGATACCGAAGACTTATCATTCTGAGATGCGGTAGCGCAATTTACTTCAAGATTATTTTTTACCTTGTGCATAGTTACTGGAATAATGTGATCCTTCCCATTGAAAGGAATTTTCAATTCATCTTTCCCCCAATCTATAGCGCATTTATATTTCTTGAGAAGTGGATTTGGAAATATCAAAGTTGGTTTAGGAGGTCGTACAACTACAAAATCTTCACGTATAGTAAAACCTAGAGGGAATGTTATTGGGAAATTACGAGCAATACCAATAGATTTTGTCGGAACTGTTGCAACACCACTAAGATCGTATTTTTCTGATTTATCAATTGGCCAATTTACACGTTTAACAATATCTTCTGATACAATTGCAGGTTCAGCTCCACTGTCAAGACACATTGCTGGAATTTTCAATCGTCGAATTTTAACTGGTATAGTTGCAAGGCTTGTGGTAGGTTCCTTTCTTCGAACAAAATCTATCTCCATAGGATCGTTCAGTGTCTCCTCTTCGTCATCTGATTCGGGTATTTCTGGGGCCGGCTCTCGATAATTTAAGCACGAAGTGCCCTGCTTTGCAGTAAAGTCAGGTTTTGCAGGCCTTGGGGCGACTCTTCGAGTCATAGATAAATTCGTATTATTAATATTGTTTTTAATCGTTTCTATAACCTCTGGATCGTTAAACATAGCTAGAATAATTTTTCGAATTTGTGAGTCGATAATCGTACCTGATTTCTTTTGTATTTTTTGTGAAGAACGTTGAATCGGAGATTCGAGACTCTGTCTCTTCTTTGAACCAGACTTTTTATATAATGATTTATCCGATTTACTCTTCCGCTTTACTTGTTTTTTTTTGCTTTAGAGACGTGTACATCAAAACTATGATCAGATTCAACTTCAGACGAGGAATCCCCAGAATCGGAGTTATTATCTGAAGAATCATTATTGGAAGAGTTTGTATCTGAACCCGAATCTACAGCAACCTTATTAACACTGCCTCTCTTTTTGGATCTACTCTTGGACCTTTTCTTACGAGTACACTTGCGAGAATTATGTCCAGTTCTATTACAATTCGAACAACGGTGTTTGGATGATTTAATAACAGCATTGACGCCTGCTTCAATACCTTTTGCTATAGCATTATTTATTGATAATTCTGCCATACCATTAGTAATTTCATCCATACCATCATTAGAAGTATTTTTTTTCTTTTGGGGTAAGAGAGGCGTAATTCTATCCATTATTCCTTTACTAATTTTATCCATGAAAGTTTGTAGATAAGATGGACCTGCTAAAGCACTAAGACGATCTGTTGCCTCATCCATTCGAAGCCATTCTTGGTCATTTAAGCGCAAACCTGGACCCCGATATATTTTTCCTGGTTCCATTTGACTAGGACGTAATAATTTTCTTTCGTGAATTTGAGAAGATTCATCTTGTTCTGAAGAGGAAATCATAGATTTTACTAAGTTTTTGATATCAGTTTCAGTCATACCGGTATTATCTGAAACATTATCTTTATTACGAATTTTATTTGTTGACGTTGGATCTGAAATTGGACGTAAATAAGCTCCAGATAACTGTTCTGCTGTATATCTTTCGATTTCTTCAAGTTTTGGAAGTAATTCATCTACAGATTTTTCAAGCCCTAAACGACGAACTTCTATCTGGTTGGCGGGTGAAAGTCCACGAATAAATTGTAATCGAATTTGTTGTACATCTATACCTGCAAGCCTAGCTAACCTTCGCAAATTAGAATAGAAACGGCCAACAGGATCACTTCCTTGAACAGTTGAACCAAAAAGTACTCGTTGTTTCTCTGCAGTAACTGTAGGATAGTTAGTTCTAAACCAGTATAATACTTGTCCGAGTCGAATACCAGGTACAACTACAGTATTACCTGTATTAGTATTTGGTGCATTAGGTAAACGATCAGTTGGTCGTCCATCAGCAAAAGACCAGTCTTCATCAAATACTGTATGAGCTGGAATTATAACATTACCATTCTGCCCATTTGCACGATTTAATGCTTGTGCTCCCAATTGGCCTGCATTTTGTCCTTGAACGGCACCTAAATTAGCTTGTGCCGTATTATCAAGTAAATTCCTCAATTCCCAATTTTTTCCATGGATGGTTCTTTCATACCAATCTTTAGCATCACCTTTGAGAGACGCTATAAAAACACCATGAGCATTAATTCTATTAGCATGGCCAGCACCTACATCTATTCCAGAACCTACAAGCCACAATCTAAATTCTTCAATATGTTCTTCGGGATCTTCAGTAGGAGATCCATGAAATTTTTTTAATTCGTAACCAACCATACCTGTTCGATTGTTATTTATATGCGGATTATTATTCCGAAGCAATAAATTTTCTTGATTTAAAATATTTATTATTCGGTTCTGATCGATGATATCATCCTCAGCTATTTCAAGATCATTCACAAGGCGATCTCGATTAAATTCCAATAGGCCCTTTTCATTGCGGCATTCTAGTAAATCTTGTTCTGCCTTACGTCGTAATCTAATATTCTGAATGTGGATTTGTCTACAACTTGTATGAATATCATCATCTGAAGAAGATAAACTTCGAATTTCCTCATCATCTGAATCATCTGAACTAGAAGAATTCGGGTCATTAAATAGGGGCGGTATATCAGTATTAGACGTACCTTCGATAATTATGGAGTTTGATGAATTTTCACTATCCTCATTATCGCTAGAATGTAATTCCTCTTCAATATTACCCAAAATATCACTAGTTCTTCTACTATGTCTATGGATTGTATCAAATTTTTGGCGCATACCTCCTGTTAGACTTCCAGTATCGCTAGAATCTGAGTAAAAAGATGACGAGAAATCAGGTGAATTAGGCATTGGAACTTTAATCGTTAAACCTTTTGCTTCTCGTGTTTTATACTCCCATTCAGATAGATGTTTTTGCAATAACTGTTTATTTTTTGCTTTTTCTATGGAATTGAGTTTGAAATTGAGAGCTTTACCGTGATCCTGACACTCCTTTAACTTTTTTGCATAATGGCGGATTAAAAATTTATATGCAAATTTCTCTCGTATCATTTCTCCAACTCGCCTATGTTTATCTTTATATGAGAAATACCAACTACGGCGTGCTTCTTTTTCATTGTTATACGCCATGAGTGATAATGCATTTTCATCCTCAGATGCTTTAATTTCTCTCCGTAGTCTAGCTACTTGGACTTGAATCTGATCCGCTCGATTTTTTTCCCTATTAGCTACACCTTGAAGTCTAGTCACGGCATTTTTAATATCAGTAAATTCACTCTCAATATTTCGTGGGAGACCTGGTATTCTTCGTAATACGGAATCAATATTATTGAATGCGTTTCGAACTGATTCGACAATGGTTCTGGTCTCATTCATATTAGATACTTGAGACATGGAAAGTTTTTTATTTTTTCGCGACGTCAAATCTCGAATTCTATTTTTGAGAGTATTTATTTCTTCCTGAAGTTCATTTATTCTACTATCTGATATAACCAACGAATCCTCTTTATGCTCAATATCTACTAATGCCTTCTGTAGACGCTTTTCAAGATTGGAAATCCGGAATTTAAGTTCCTGTATCTCTGATTCATAGTATACAATAGTAGAATCTTGATGAAAAACGGTCCTATTACATTGCTCTAACTCTTTTATGAGATGCCGGATTTTTTTTTCATTTGTATTATTATTATTCACTTCATCATTTATCTCTTGCCGTAATTCCCGGTTGGTGTCTAACAGTTGTAAATATGCTGGATCGAATTTATAATCCATTTTTTGTCCTTAAACTATAGTTACATAGTAAAATTCATTAATCATTTACGTTAACTAACTTACACCGAAAATGAATAAACCTATTATTAGAGTCGATCCAGATGAAGAGTTAGATCTAGTCTGTAGATTGCTTTATTATCAAACTACCGGTTATCATTCCAATTCTCGATTATTATATAGAGATCTAAAAACAGAAGGATATCGATTTCCATTCAAAAAAGTGCGTGATTGGCTTATGAATCAGAATGAATGGCAGAAACATGCACCGTCACCAAAATATATTCCGCGAGTTAGTTATGGTAAAATTACTTGCCCAAATTACGTACATCAGTGCGACCTTTTACGTCTTACCAATGATATAGTAGATAGAAAAATATATAAATGGGTACTTACTATTGTAGATATCGCCAGTAGATTTAAATACGCCATTCCGCTCACTTCCAAAAATAGTTCAGAAGTTGCCAAAGCCTTTAAGAAAATTTATAATAATCCGGATAATCCTCTTATTTGGCCTCGGTTACTACAATGTGATGGAGGGCGCGAATTTATGGGCGAAACTTCAAGATTAATGCAAGAACATAATGTTATAATCCGAGTAATTGGTCTATATTCCCATCGAGGACTCGCAATCGTGGAAAGATTTAATAAAACTCTTGCAGAAATGTTGTATAAAGTACAATATGCCGTTGAAACTATATCCTCAAATCCTAAATTAATAAGAGAGTGGGTTAAGTATTTGCCAGAAGTTATCAATTACCTAAATAATTATGCAACTCGACTTATTAAAGCTCCTGGGTCGAAGAAATGGGGATTAGCGCCTATAAAAGCAATTAAGTTAGAAAAGGTTGAATCTAGACCATCTACGAAATATAAACGTCCGGTTGGAAGAGATGAAAAAAAGTTAAAAAAGGGCGATACAGTTCGTTACTTACTTGCCAATGGAGAATGGGAAGGAGGTATGGAGAATCAGAAAAGAGCCACGGATCCAACATTTTCGCCATCTATTCATAAAATTCGAAAAATCATAGTTTCAAAAAACGAACCTATATTATATTATCTTGAAGGTAATGAATTTACGCCTAAGCGAGGATTTGTAAGGGAGGAATTGTTTTATGTAGATTTAGAAAAGCTTCAATACCCACCCCAAAGTATATTATCGGAAAAGAATCATCCCCGATTAGTTCATTTTATTCTGGTTTTAAATAACGAACTAGATCAAGCTTGTACCTATGCTAAGAAACATGGCGGAAGTTGTCTTGAAAAAACCGGTAGAATTAATGATGAGGAAGTATTTCTCTGGTCTTGCGGGATTCATCAATTCGAATATCCATTTCCGCTAATTGCTAAGAAATTTGAATGGTGTCCTATTTGTCCTCATTTTAAAGAAGAACGCAGATGCCGATATATTTTTGAGGATTTATTAGATAAAAAATTTACACCATGTGCGCCAAAATTTCTAGATGGTTTACGCTTAGATGGATATAATGAAGAATTGAAATTAGCTTGGGAGTATAATGGAGTCCAACACTTTAATCGTAATAGTTTATACCATAGAAAAAATGGAGAAGTAGATTTAATAAGCCAGAAAAATCGAGATCAGAAAAAGCGCAAATTATGTAAAAGAGAAAGCATAGATCTTATTGAGATTCCCTATACGGCTGATTTATATCCCTATATTAAAAACGTTTTAATTGAAAAAGGTTATCTATAATATAAAATATATAACAATTAAAAATTACCGTTATTTGGCTTAACTAGAATGAAAGCTATGCAACTTTTTGTATATAACATCGATGAAATTAAAAACGCAGAAAAAAACAACGGACATGAAGCTGGACCTAGATGGCCATTTAAAATGTTAGTTTCAGGGCGAAGTAATTCCGGAAAAACTAATATGGTCGTTAATCTCTTACTTGGTGACAAGCTTTATCGAATGTTTACTGGTAAAAAAGGAGGAAGTCGTTATATTCGAAACGATGATCTAATTCTTTTTGGTCATCACCAAAATATTTATATCTACGAGACTGTTATAAAATGATCGCTAATAGTTCAAAACCATATCATGAAAATATTACGTTCCGGACTATGAAACCGGATAAAATTCCAAGTATAGATTCATATTCTCCTGAAAGAAGTACAGTTGCTGTATTTGAAGATGTATGTAGCGAATCTAAAAAGATACAAGAAAAAATTATTCCTTATTTTACTGAAGGACGACATTCTAATATTAGCTCGATTTATATTTCTCAAAGTTTTTTTGATTGTCCTTCAATAATAAGAAAAAATTTAGATTATATAGTTCTCTTTAATGGTAGTTGTAATACAGATGATCTTACCAGAATTCTTCGTCGATATATTGATAATTGGCGTAATGTAGTCAAAGTGATTGATAAATATTTACATGGTCGTAAATTTATAGTTATAGATTTAACAAGAGAAAAAAATGATCCATTTTTTATACGTGCTGGTTGGGATCAACCTCTTGAAATTTCTAATGAATAGGATGAATAAATCTTTAGTTATAGCCGTGCTAGCTTTGCTACTAAAGGCTCTGCTATTGTTTCATACATGCAAGTGCTTTTTCTGCATGTCGTAATTCTAACTTTTTTCTTCGATTTCACAACGTAATTTCTTACTTATATCGTCTCTTTCTTTATAATCTCTATCTAATTCCTGCATAAATTGCCCAAATGTTCTTTCATTAAATTTCAGTAAGTGCTGGAATAAGACTTCAACTTCTTTCTTAACGCGATAATTAATTTCCTCCTCATGATTACATATACAAATCGGTTCAGTATTTTGAGTTTGAGTTTCTTTATTACCCATTTTTATAGCCTTGCTAACTTCGTTATTATATATATACGATAAATTTTCAAATGAAGGCCAACTTCGATGCTGAAATTTTATTTTTTTCTGGTACCTATTAACTTCATGTCTTAAAAATGCTTCTATTAATGGATTTACAGCACTAGCATCTTCTTCTGGTATTGGATCCCGCTTTCTGAAAATAAGACGTTTCCAAGTCTCGTGCACTAGTGAGGGTGGTAGTTTCCGGATTAATTCTGAATATGCTTGATTAAATTTTGCCGACATGTTGTAGCTGGTATAATTATATTCAACATATAGAGAAATAGAAAAATCTTTATAAAAATTATGAAAATTATGGAAATAATGGAAATTATGAAAATTATCCAAAACCGGAGTTTAAATGTGGTTGAATCATGCTAGAATCAAGCTAGAGTCACGCTAGATTTTTTCTATATAATTATATGTAAAATATCATACTTGTGCTAGAGTCGAGCTAGAATCATGCTAAAAATATAGTAAATCATAATATCTTTAGTTACACTAAAGGCTCCGCTAAAATATAATAAATCATAATATTAAAATATAGTAAATCATAATATTAAAATATAGTAAATCATAATATTAAAATATAGTAAATCGTAATATTAGCCATGTTAGCTCCGCTAAAATATAGTAAATCATCTTTAACAACCGTTAATTCGATTTTTAGAAAAAAGTAGTATAAATATAAGTTATTTTTTGTGTCTATCTCCATACCTTTTACATATCTATTATTTCCATTTTCACGATGTGGACCAATGACCAATTACGATTATTAATTAACGAACGTAAATCTAGAAATATTGAATACCATAATATTGTTGGCAGTAGCAGAGTTGATTTTTGGAATGAAATCGCAAATAAAATCAATGAAGAATTTCGCACTAATTATACTGGTCATCAATGTAAGGACAAGTTTAGAAATCTTGTTAATAGTCATAATGTAAGTATTATTTTTTTTTTGCAATTACGAAATATCTATATATATGTACCAAGATATCTCACTATGATTACATTCCTAACAATTTCCCAATTATACTAGTCATTATGTCGGTATGGGGCTGGAAATAGAACGGGTCGGAGAACCAGAGTTGCTGAAAGATATTTCGATGAATTTCGTTCTCGCTTTTGGGAAAGACCTGGTAATTTCACTTTATATGAATATGTTGAAAGCCATTAGTAGAGTTAACAAGACTAATTTTTTACAAAAAATAGAAACGCAATTCGACCAAATTCATAATGTAAACCGATCATCTAGAAGACGGGAAGAAAGACAACGTAGCCGTACACCACCGCCATCATATGAAGAAGTTTCATCGATGCTTGATCTCCGGGAATTTTCTACTAGCCAAAGGGGACGATCCAGATCACCTCGCAGAGTATCTAATGATAGTAGGAGGAACGTTAATATTAATCAGTCTAATCAAGGCTTTGAAATAGATATACAAAACATGGGTTCTCGTATACCAGTTCTCGCTGAAAATATTTCGGACAATAGTAATATTGAGAATAATGTTCAAGAAGATAATGATAGATAAAATTAATAAAAAAATATTATTTAATCCTGAAATTCCATCCGCATAATCAATCAGATAACGATATGTTGTACGCTGTATAATAAAAATTATTTTTAGATTAAAATTTGTACGAACCTGATCATAATAATACGTGATTAACCAAATTCGATTAATTACCTTTAACGAATATAATAATTATATAATTTCACTTATATCATTTATCTCATTTATATCATAAATAAAGAATCCTCTGCAATTGTAACTTTTTTTCTTCGATTTCATATAAAAAAGATGTCTAAGTTTAATGTAAGCAATCAATCAAATAATTATTTATTTTTCCGTTATTTATTAATACAATAATATAGTATACATCTTATTAGCCACTTCTATTGAGAAGCTGATCGTCTCCAGCCGATGTGAAATTTAAGTGGATGTGTAATAATAACAAGCAGGATCTATTATCTATACTAGGGATTTTTGTGACCCATAAAACAGGTTGATATATAAAATTAAAGTAAAAAAAGCTATTAATCATCACGAAATAGCAGTGAATAAAAGTCTAAAGTACTAGCCCTCGAGGAATACCTTAGGTGATTTTATTTTAAAATAAATACATATGAATAAGTTATATATTAATAAATAGATTAAATCGAATAAATAGATATGTGTATTATACATTACTAACTTGACGCATTTCTTCTCGAACCGCCCATAATAATTTATAATGTTCAGCTAATTGTGAAGCACAGAGACCATCGGGTCTGTACATATATTCCAACCATTTTTGAGATATG
Source organism: Entrophospora sp. SA101 (assembly GCA_958430865.1). Classification (NCBI taxonomy): domain Eukaryota; kingdom Fungi; phylum Glomeromycota; class Glomeromycetes; order Entrophosporales; family Entrophosporaceae; genus Entrophospora; species Entrophospora sp. SA101. The sequence goes on along the minus strand of CAUDNR010002347.1, from coordinate 41,269 downwards.
ATATTTACAGCTCGGATCTTTTTTCCAACTTCTCTTGCACGTTGAATTTTTTTGATAGCATTGGACATCCACAATTCATAACGACGAATCGCATCTTTTTCAAAGTAGGAGTTACTAGCTTCTGATCTACTTTTAAGTTCCATATAGTCTTTATGACTAATATCACAATATGCGTTTCCTGTGCAATTTGTGCTCCAATGTTTATCCATGAAATGAGGAAATCCACACTCATAACCACTTCCGATTCTAGAATAAACGAGATTGTTACATGAATGACATATTGCTATACTTACACCTACAGCATGACCAAGATCGCCTTCCCATAAATATTTCATTTTTCTGGCAATAAGATATCGCTTTTTATCGTCAGTCAAACGATTATTATTCTTATAATTCGTCAACTGATCCCAAATTCGTTTTATCCAATCAGATGGAGTTTCACCTTTACGGATTACTGGAAATTGACAGTTATCTCTCCATTCAATATCGTTCAAAACTGGACATTTATCCGTATAGACCATATTTAATGATTAAGATAATGTTAATGTTTTTAGAGATTATGTGATTTATATCGAATTTAAGGATTTAGACCTATTAAATTTAATAACTTTATACTCTAGAATAAGTGGATTCATTTTTGTGTAAATTCTAGTTGAGAAATTTAGTAATACTGATGGAAAAAATCGACATTTAATATGCATGATTTTTAACAAGAATCTAAACCATGTGTAGTTAATCCAAATTTAGGGATCCCTGCATATAGTCGCACAAGACATCAACTGACCATATTTGCACGATTTAGATGTTGGGACCTAGTCCCGAGGCTTTGCCTCTTCTATGAACTTAGCCAAATTAGTTTGATGACATGAAATTTAGATGTTGTAAATTTTAATAAGTAACAATATTTTCGGTTTACATGGGAATCTGGTACAAAAAAAAAAGATACCAGCCCTCGAGGGGTATCGAAATAAAGTCTAAAGTACTAGCCCTCAAGGAATACCTTAGGTGATTTTATTTTAAAATATATATGAATAAGTTATACATTAATAAATAGATTAAATCGAATAAATGATATGTTATAATAAATTAAGCTATACATTGTTAATTTGTCGCATTTCTTCACGAACCGCCCATAATAACTGATAATGTAATGCTAATTCGGTAGCACACATACCTTCGGGTCTGAAGAAAATTTCTAACCATTTTCTCTGTATAATTCTACATGCTCGAATTTTTCTACCGATTTCTCTTGCACGCTTAATTCTTCTAACGGCGTTTTGCATCCACAATTCATAACGGTGTAATGCATACTCATTATCATAAATATATCCCGAAATAGATTTTTGTTCGATTTTCAGTAAATATTCATCATAATTTACACCACAAAAGGAATTTCCAGTACAACGAGAAGCCCAATGTCTCTCCATTCCTATATGGTTGTAATTGCCTGTATTTTTGGTTCGTTTTCCAGTATATACTAATTGATTACAAGAAAAGCAGATAGCAATACCAATTTCAGGCGCATAGCTTTTATAAAATCCATTAACCTCAGACCAATATGTTATTAATTTTCTGGCTTCAAGATATTTTTTACTATTATAAGGTAAGAGATCATTTTCTCTAAAATATTGTAAACGAGGCCAAATTCGATTCATCCACTCACTGGGAGTTTCATTATCACGAATTTGTGGCATCTTACAATATTCATCCCATTCAGCATCGGTACAATCAGTTCCACGTCTTTCACTTAAACTAGCCATTGTATATAACCTATTTGTAGTGTTTTTCGAGATTATGTGATTATGTCGAATTTAAGGATTTAGACCTATTAGATTTAATAACTTTATACTCTAGAATAATACGATTCAATTTTAGTCCAGATGCTCGAAGAGCGCCCCATAGGGCCTGGATCCTCGAACCATCTCTTCAAGAGTGTTATATTCGCCATATTTTGTGGGGGTATTTGTGATGAGAATGAGTGAGATATATAGGTATAAATATAGTTTGTATCATTGTTCGTAATTTGAGGGATAAACATATCACAATTCATTTTTGTTCGATATAATGATAGGTTTATTTTTCGTGAAGAAAAAAATAATGATTCATATAATTATGAGTCTTTGTTCCACGAGATTATTTCTGTGACACCGCTAAATTATTTTCTCACTATATTTATAGATTATGGAGTTAATAAAGCCTTTTCCTTACTGTAGATAGCTTTTCCGATAAGAAAAAAATACAAATGGGACCCAAAAAGGATATGAATGAGGAGAGTTTATTGTTCTTTATCAGTAATAATATCAAAATTCATATGTTACGGAACTTGAGATCCGAGATCGCCAAAATTCGTCTTATTTTTTATTCTACAAAAGCGATCGTCAGACTGGAAGGTTTAATTTCCCCATAAAAGGCGAAATATATTTAGTTCTTGACACCCATGACTTAATGTACCTGCCTTACGAAGAAAGATCCGAGAAATGATCAGGTAACGTAATTACTAATCGTGTATTTTTTTTTTCTAGCGAGTAGTGAATGAAGCGATATAAATAAACTGGATTTGTGAGGCACATTTCTTATCTTTTCGCAATTTTTATAAGGTAACGTGTTTGGTTTGCTGGTGTTCATTATGCATTATTTGCAATAAGGACTCTATCCATTGTAAATGAATTTTTACTTATCTAGGAAACATGGAAATGGCCAACAATATCATTCTCAATTGTATCGTTATTCTTAATAATCCACGTAATCAACTTTCAGCCAATATTGTTTCCCTCATAATTACAATTCCCAGTGATGGAACAGTCGATGATCTCCAAACTGCAATTCAGAATCAGTTAGAATCTAACATTTCTCTTGATATTCGTCAAATTTGTCATCCTGGACCTGTAGACGAAAGACGTATGCGATCACCAGCTCTAATCTCTAGTTTTTTCAATGGGGATCCTCCTGAAAATGTATATCACGTTGTTGCATACGCCAATAGCGGAACATAATTATTTTTTTTATTTACGTCTGCAGTATGTAACTGCGATATGATTTTTTTTTATTTTTATGTTGTTATTTCGGTAACATTTTTTATATATCAATAAAGTAAGGTTCTATGTAACCATTTGTCTCAATCTAATTATGTGGACGTCCATGCTTTATTTTCATCAAAATCACGTGCGTTCCAATTTGGAACGGAGATCACTTTGTTAGAAAAAAATTGAATGTATCACTATACATAAGATATGTCTCGCAAATCTAAGGCAAATTTACTATGAATCCAAAACAGTATTTGCAATATCAAAACTGGAATGAGTATATGCATAATAATAACATGGAAGAGGGATATATAATTATCATTAATGTATATAACTTCGATATACTGACATTTTAAACGTTTTCCTTCCATGCCTCCCTCTAAAGAATGAATAATGCAGGTGTATTTTATGCCAAGAATTCCTCTCAAAATGTATTAGTATTAGTATGAAGTAATTAATCGAATTTGATTTTTTGTCAGATTTGTCGCATGATCAATTATTATTATGCATGCAGAATTTCTTACAGATTGAACATCTATGTTGCACCGCACTATCGATCGATAACAAAATGCATGATGATGTAATTATGGTCAATAATTAAATAAATTTTTGAAAGTCTTTCTTATCAAATTCTTTACTTGATCCAACTAACAGAAATGTCTTCCTCCGGTATCTTGCAGTGCTTTCAGTGGAGTCGCTCTGTTACCTGTCGAGTCTTGTTCCTTCAGCCACAAAATCCTATGTTGAGAAACTTAAGACTTAACCTATTTCCATCATATCTCTCAAGATCTTACGCAATTTCCACACTTCCTCCACCTCGCCACACCTCTCCTGATGAGTCTGCCTCCTCCAATTGGAAGAAACTTACAAGTATAACTGCAAAACGGCTTCCGGTATGAACATATTTGTTGTTTGTTGCATTACTCGGTTGAGTTTCTCACCATCTTTTCACTATTTGCAGACTGCCATACTGGCGAAAATATTTGTAACTGGCTTTCTTGGTTTCATATCAGTGGACCTTCTATACGCTTGGTATCGGAACTGGCACAATGAACGTCTAATTACCAATACAATAGAAAAAGGCACTCGACCTGAAACTGATGTTTCGGATGATGAATTCGTTCCTCGACCTCTAGTTGTAGAACGCCTTAAGAGAATTTTTCAGCCGTATAAAAATCAATCATTTTATCATATGGTTTGCGGTGAACACGGGACCGGGAAGACAACACTGACTAGAATTTCGGCAAAAGAAGTTGGACAGGGAGTTATATATGTTGATATTCCTGCAAATATCATGCAATTGGGCGAAGCGATTGGAAAAGCCATTAACTTTTCATTTGAGGAGGATATCTCTTTCACGGCACAGCTATTACGGAAAATCTTGGGCGATACTAGTAGTGAGTTTATTACTGCTTTGTTTTTAACAACAACATATTTTTAACACTGATTCTCTTTTACAGAGAAAATCGATTATCCCGAGTGGGTGAGAGCTTTGGATGCCTTTAAGCATGCTTCCATAATATACAAAAAGAAGTACGGAAAACCACCAATTATTGTTTATGATAATATCAGCCAACTAGTTTACAAGAATCCGGAAATCCTTGATATCCTTCAGGATGATGCCAAGAATAATGCCGATGACAGAAAATACATCGCCGTGTTTGTCAGCAGTGAAGGAAGTGTTCCCCGAAGAATGGAATGTAAGTATTTGACAATGTTTTTTGGTGCTCTCGAAAAAATTGTATTATTTACAGATTGTGATTCTTATTTCTAGCACGTAATTCTTGGTCACGTGCAAAGAAACCAGTAATGGAAATTGGTGATCTCAGCGAGAAGGAATCAATGGATTATCTGGTCAACAAGCGCAAAATTAGCTCTTCAGAAGCAAATAAAATCTATGAATTAGTTGGTGGTCGTATCGTAGAGCTGAAGGCTGTGGCGGATGATTTTCTGGATGGAAAGTCCTTCAAAGGTAATAATGATTTATATTTTGCATCAATCAAATTTGCATTTTTCTACTTTGGATTAATTGCTTTTCCCTTTTTCTGTAGTCATTAAATGGCAAATCTTAACTGAAGTCGAGAAGAAATTTAAAAATGCACAACTCTATGAAAATCAACCATACCATGAAGTGGGAAAGCGTGTCATCAATTCTTTATTAAAATCCAAAGAGCTTAGCTATATAACATATATGAAATTTTTCAATAGGGCAGAGGAATCTGATAAAATGTTGGAATACAATGTATTTGCATATCATCCAGAAAAAAACACTGTGACGTTTCAGTCTCAGTCAGTAGAATACTATATCCGAGAAAATGCTAATATGTTCCTTAAATAAGGCCATTAACATTTTTTAAAAAAATATAGGTATACTTAATGTCATTAATGCCTTTTATTGCTAATTAAAAGCTCATGATGTTATAAATTTATGATTTTTCAATACAATTGAGTAGCGAGTTGGTATTCACTTACACCCCTACGTGAATCAGTGATCTAATTCGGAAGAATTGTTGTACATTGGGGATTTTGATTTTTATACTCAAATCTTGAAGCCTAATAGCTTAATCTAGCCTAATGTTATTAGGAGTATTTATCTGGTTGTTGATCCAATAAAGATCGAAAAAAGAATGCAAATATATACATGATTCAGGGACAATGATTTTCTGTGATTCACATAATTTCACAGATAATACAAAATTCACCGCAGAATTTTCTTTTTTTGGAATAATGTTGTATGACAACTTTCTATTTAGAGAAGCTCAATCATCTGAACCCATTTAAGTTTAGAGATCCCTGCATATAGTCGCACAAGATGTAGACATTCTATTACTATATATAGTTGTATCACAATTAATCTTGTGGAACAAAGGTCGTTATATACTATATTTATTATAGTATATAGCAATAAAGCTTTCCTTATTGTATATGGCTTTCTGATAAGAACAACTATGAATGAGACTCAAAAAGGTTATGAAGGAGGAGAGTTTATTGTTCTTTATCAGTAATAATATCAAATTCATATGTTACGGAACTTGAGATCTGAGATCGCCAAAATCTGTCTTATTTTTTATTCTACAAAAGCGATCGCCAAACTGGAAGGTTTAATTTCCCCATAAAAGGCGAAACATATTTAGTTCTTGACACCCATGACTTAATAGACCTGCCTTACGAAGAAAGATCCGAGAAATGGTTGGGGTAACGTAATTACTAATCATGTATTTTTTTCTTCTAACAGGTTCTCAGATTTAGCGAATGAAATCATATAAATAAACCGGATTTGTGAGGTGGGTTAGCAATAACATCGCTATTATATATTTATTTATTTTTCAAAAAATACTCGCAACTTATTTCTAAGGTAATGTAGATTGGGCATTTACGTTACAAAAAAGAAAGTGATATTCTACTAATTATGAATTTTATATTTAGAAGCGCAAAATGAGTAATACCAATAATTCTAATGCTCCCAATGTTAGCGATTCTAATGCTCCCAGTGTTAGCGATTCTAATACTAACAATACTAATAACTCAACATCGTTCAAACAAAAATCTTCTAGACCAAAATCATCTAAAACCAATCGCAAAAATAAGAAAGATAGTTTTGGTAAGTGTCTTCGTTAAAAAATGCTCTTCATATATTAGTGAAATTAGCAAGACTAACTCTCATTTTACCTGTGTATTCTATGCATTAAATCAGATAATTTGACGACCTATAATCCCTCCTTAGAAGACGATGACTATAACGTTGATAATGGTAGACACTGGGAAAATCTTTCGAGAGAAAAATTAGAAGAAGATAGAGAAAATGACTACAATGGTATGATTAATCCTGGTAAACTGAACGACATGTTAGATCAAATGTGAAACTCCACCAATATATATATATATATTTATTTATTTATATATCGTTGTTTTAGCAACGTTTTTATATCAATAAAATAAGATCCTATGAGATCATAATTTTTGATGTCGTTAATGCGAGTTACAATCACTTTTGCAAAAAATTAAAGTCGTTTGTCCATATTAATATATACATAAGATATGTCTCGTAAATCTAAAAATAGCAGACGAAAACCTAATCATTTTTATGTATTCTTTGATGGAACTCGCTATGTTATGTCTGGCTAAAAATTTGTACGAATTGGCTATGGATTTCTTCCCATTCTTTCATCAGATCGTCTAGCCATGCAGTACTTAAACCACTCTTTAGAATACTGCGACGTAATAACTCTTCTCCGATTAGCCTATCCCGATCTGTTAAAAATTTTCGATATTTTCTAGGATCTTCCTTACTCTCTATTCCACCACGATAGAAGCGTACATCTCTTTCTAGGTCATCGCGAAAACATCCCATGATCCACCTATCTTTCTCAGCCTTAGTAATAACCGAAAATTTTTCGGGATCGAGGTCATTATCAACAGCATATTGATAAAGACATTCCATCTTATTTGGATTAGTCCTAGGAATCGGTGTATTATTAGGTAAATTTTTTCCGGGACATAATGTCTCGGAAATTTCTGTCACATAATCCGTTTCGGGAGGTATTTTTTCCAAAGATATTCCATAATCTATAATCTCTTGAATTTGCTCATTAGTAAGCTCTGAAATAGAAGTTGCACTGTAGGATTTAATATATCTGATTTTATCTATGTCCACTTGTTCGAAAAATTTATATACTTTCTCAGCTCTCTGAGTTTTCTTGCGTAAACTATCTCGTGATATATCTCGAAGTTGTAACCCTAATTCTTGAGATCTTTGTTTGCGAATTAAATTAAGCTGTTTTGTAATTGAATCATACAGCAAACTTCTTGCCTTCTTTTCACCGAATTTACCTTCACTATTTTCTATAATTCCATTGAGCTGAATTCTGAAATCCTTCGCATAGAGATACCAACATAAAATTTCTTCCTGATTAGCTCTATTTGCTTTATCTTCAGCATCAAAAGCTTTATTACATAACTGGGCTAAATGTTGAGAGGCCTCATCAATGCTAGATATGTTATCAAAGGTAATTTTTCCAGGACATAATGTCTCAGAAATTTCGTTCACAAGATTTTGTTCTATTGATGGTTCCTGTGATGTTTCCGAGACGAACAATTCATTTTTAAGCTTGTCTAATCCCTCACCTTTTTTATGTTCTACTCCCGTTTTCTTATGTATCTTACCAGTTTCGTCTTGGGAAATAATTTCATTACTATCTGAATGAGAGGATTCCGGAATATTTGTAGCTGATGCTTCGGATGTTGCACTATTGCATGGTTGAGTAACCAAGTTGAGATCTTGAGCTTGAAGTTTCTTTTCCTTATTTTCTGATGACTTGTTGTTGGTATTATCATTAGGTACATTATCACAGGTAACTGCTCGTCCAACTTTATTATTGAGATTCTCTACTACGGAATCGGATACATCAACAACTGATACCGTTATTTCTGGAATATCATTATTCTGTGACTGTCCAGTTACCCCAGTAACACCCTGTTCCAATATCGCGAGTCTGGCCTCAAGCTCTGTATTCTTTTGCTCTAGTTCCTCAACTCTAACATCGCGCTTTGTATTCTCCTCAATAATCTGCTTCAACTTTGCATTCTCCTTTCTAAGCTTGGCAATCTCGGCTACAAGTTTGGAATTTAACTCCTTCAATGAATCGTTTTTGGATTGAGTGTTCGACATTACTTTATATAAAAAGCGCATTCATTCAAATTGTGCAAGGTACAAAGTTAAATTCACGTGATTAAATTTTGCGGGACATAATGTCTCAGAAAAATGCCAAGAAAAAAATTTTGAATGTGCCTCAATACTTTGATATAATACATCACATAAGGTATGTCTCGCAAATCTAAAAATAACAGACGAAAAACTCTAGGTAGATTTACCGATAATCCTAAACAGTATATGCAATTTTTAAACCGGGATAAGTACATGCAAAGAAAAGACGAAGATCACATTACTATCATAAATAAGAATACGCAAGATGTGAAAGCGATTTTTGATTACGTAGAATTATGCAGATATTTAGAGGTAAATAATTACGATTGATATGTTTACAGTATATATATGATAATTCAACCACCAGGGTCGGCTTTATTGATGTAGTAAAAAATAAAAATAAATTATAATCTACTCAGGATCGGAGGAAACATTTGAACTTTTTTCCATACGCCTACGTGATCTAGGTACCTGTGCATGAAATATAAGACTCATATTGACTACTAAAATATTCTATGAAATATAAATAAGTTAGCTACTAGTAAAAACTCCAAGTTGTGTTCTCGTTACAACATACCCGCAAAATCAACAAAGTTTCCACGAATTCTGTTACATCTTTCTCTTCAGCTTGTTGGATGGGGATTTTTGTTGATTTAAGATGAAAATATCTGTGTACATCACCCGAATCCCTGATAAGTACATTAAGATGTAATTCACGCCCTATAAAAATTTGTTTTATATTAAAAATAGATTTGTTATAAAATAAAAATAAGAGAAAAAAAAACATACCAGCAACTTGAATTCCAATTATCCCAAATTTATCCTTCTCCGGATAACATCCTTTACGAGTCCAAAAAACTCCATCATTAACCTCTCTCCACAACTTAACACTATCATTTATTTTTTTACGCTCGGTGCAAATTATGCGGGAGCATTCAGTATATATGAGTTCATAAACATAATCACCATATTTTAATACAAACATTATATCCGGTCGTCTTCCAGAATGCCCTTCACCTCTTCTATCCGCACTAGCAATACTTTGTTTCTCTGAGCTAAATAAGATAAAATTAATATCACTCTAAATACGCCTAATAATGTAGAAAACATAACTTACGTGCTAACATATGAAGATTTTCCAAAGGGAAGATCTTTTAACACAGCTCGAATTGTAGGTACAATGATGTTTGTCACATAAGTCCCTTCATTCTGTGATTCTATAAATTCTGGACTAAATGCTGGGTTTTTCCATGTATCACTCAAGACGCTGAGGATTCCTTTTGTAACTTCCACGAGAATTACGTCTCCTTCTTTCCAAGATTTATCATGTTCCAATTTTTCTGGTAAGACCTCCATCTGTCATTCGTTATAATCCGATGCAAACTCTTTACATGTTTCTCGAACAATTGGTGGTAAGGAGGTAGGTATCATCTTACGAGCTGGTTCCTATAAATAAGTTAAGATATTATCCTACATAAGGTGTGATAGTAACATCATTACCTACCATAAAGACCCTTTTTAATTTTTTCAGCAATTTCTTAACTAGCTCTGAGTCATCGCTAATAACCTGGCTAGCGATAGGATCTTTCCACGACAAATCAGAAACCACTACATCCCCCAAAGAGCTAAGTAATTCGTCATAAAGCGGTGATGAATTTTGCTAATGAATTATATTTAGGAGTTAGAGATGGAATTTATTACCTAATAAACAATTAATACTTACTATAAGTTTCGACTTCAACTCCGATATGTTTTTCTCAATCTGCTTGGAACTGAGAGGTTTTTCTTTTTTCTTTATATGAGAAAAGTTAGTATAATACAATATGTTTTTTTTAATATATACTGAATAAGATACCGTTTTTACTGCTCCAATATCTCGTAAACTACACACTCCTTCAAAAGCATCATCGTACTGGCGCAGAAAAATAAAAATAAATTAGATCATGATCTTTCCGGAAATAAATATTTAAAAATTCACACACGTCGTCAGATGGTTTCAAAGTTACTATTACATATGGCCAATACGCAATAGACTTTGCTTGGTTCATAGTAAACAACATTAAAGTTTGCATATGAGTACAGATTAACACCCTCCACGCGTCCAAGGATGATATCCCCTACTTGCGGGCTAATAGGATGTCTAAACTGTTATGCCCACTTTCTCAGAGATGAACCAATATTTGCGCCTTAATCATTCGATTTATAATAAAACTTATTTTAAAAAATTAATAACTAACCTGGGTAAGAATCTTGAGAAGCTTATTTTGGGTTAACGTACTCTGAGAATATATATTTAATGAGGAATTAATAGCATTCTGCACTATTGTTCTCGATTCTTCTTTTGAAATCCAGGGTTCATCTTCTATAACCTGGTATATGACAGAAACAGCAGTTATATGTTTTATGGGGGAGGTAGTGAGAAAATTGTAGACTTTTTCATAAATTTCAGTAGACATATTGATAGTTATTGGTTAATAGTAAGAAAATCACAAAAATTGAGAGTTTGAATAAATCGCAAGCAACAAAAAATCACTAAATAAAAAGCGACAAACAACCACAACGCAAATATACTGTCCTTTTAAACGTTTTCATTTATCTCTTTCCAAATCTTCTTTTGGATCTATAGAATGGGTATAATAAAGTGAAAGAAAGTAGTATTTACGTCAAAAAAAAATTTCTTACAAAGAAAAAGTATGTACATGAGGTAATTAATCGAATTTGGTTAATCGCACAAATAAACATGCATGCATAATTTATATAGTCGCACTGCATTTCGGATTGCAAATAATTATATATGTCATACAACATGATTTTTAGAAGTTAAGAAAGAAATAAGAATTCGAATGATTTATTTTAAATTTTAATGATTAATCAAGCGAAATAGCGAAGCCTTTAGTATAACTAAAGAAATAAAGATACATGGATAATAATAAATAGGAATTAATATTGGTTTCTTACGGTAGAGTTGCAAGGGAGAGAACGTATGGCCCCTAGACCATTATTATACATCCCTTTACTTTGGCTCTACCAAATAAAAAACTATTTATTATTGTTATATTTTTTTCCATCATCGCTATCATCGCCACTAACTTCATTAACATTATCATTATCGTTAAATGTAGATTTGTTTTTTCCTTTAGTCTTGATCTCGATCCAAGCTTTGATCGCTCCTATAGTCCTGGCGTCGGGTTTCGTTGTTTGATTATAATAATTTTCCACCGCTTTGTTCGAAATAACCTTGATCTTTTTCTCCTTTCGAAGATCGCTTACAACTTCAGCAATCATATCGGCTTTAGAATAATCGTTTTCTCGCATGGTCTCGTCGAAAAGGTTTTTAAATTTCGGAAAAAGTGGATCTGAAAATGAAGTGCGTCTTGAACCTAATACGATACAAAATTATTAATTTATTGCAAAGCAATGGCTCTTTGAGCCTTCTATGACTCTCTCAGAGTAACAGATATTTATACGTTGAAATAATCTTACCTCGAGAACCACTTGAAAAGTTTCTTGAATTATTACTCGAAAGATTACTATTTAACGTATCATCTTCCTGAAATCTTTGTTGTTGGAACTCTTCATAAAACAAAGAAATTTTTTCGGTAAGATCGTCTATTTTATTATATATTTCATTAGATTCGTTTTTTCACTTCTCTTTTAATAATTTAAGTTCCATATCGATTTGTTGTTTGAAAATATAGAAAACGAAGCATATGATGACAATAAATAGGTATATAAATAGTTTTTCTCCAAATATCAATGTCACGATGAGAATCAAGATAGGAATTGAAATAAAATAACTTTCTAATGGCATTTTTTTGAAAGCTTCGAAAATTTCAGTTGGCGTCATCTAAAAAATAATATCAGTCAGTCTGGTGGTTCATTTATAATACAACGGGATATACAAGTATCCTAACATACCTTTGATTTTGACGAATATAAGAATGATATTTTTTAATATAATTTATGTTTTGATTAATTTATGACGTTTTATTAACGTGATTTAGCAGATTTTTATTATATTTATTTGAATGTTATAGTTATGAAGTAGAAAAATTATACGAATTCGAGCTGTTTTTATACGCATTTCAGAATCTCCCTGGCGTTGATTGTCGATTTGCTATGGGTACACGCTATTAAAGTTATCAATAATCATTGGTTTTTTCGAATTACGCGGTCATCTCATTAAAAATTTATCTACTATGGACGATCTATTATCTTTGCTGATCCTAATTATTTGTGCATTTTATCTGATAGGTAGAATCTAAAACTTTGGCACATCTCATACGACGCACAGGCCCTCATTCGATGTCAAAAAATAAGCTTAATCATTTTTATACAACAACAATAGATGTCTCTTATTTATTTGTAAAACAGAGAGATTAATATGCATTTTCAGATAAGAAATACTTATTATGATAACATTGAAAATTATTTTTATATGCGACTAAATAGATATATTTTTTACAATAAGTAGAACGATTTATTTTATTCTTCCGGAATTTCACAATCTCCATATAAATATGTCGTTTCCATATCTTGTGCTATCCACAATTTTCTATCTAGTGGGTTAACACTTCTCTTTGTTTGCGATATCCTATACATTCGATGTCTGTAACTTCGGAGGAATTGAGCAGTTCATGGTTGATCTTCTTTCCCTTCTAAAACACAGTCCTCGAATATTTTATGTGTAAGCTCTTTCTTGATGAGAGACTTTTTAAGACCCTTGGCCTTGATCATATTTTTTCGTGAATTTTCACACACAACGCTATAACATTTTGCACGAACTCCTGCATAGCCGATAGCTCTATCTCCTCCATTTTCATCCTTCCACTTACCTATTACTTTAGTATTTTTTAATACACGCTTACCTTCTTCATTAATTATCCATTGATCTTCTGGAAGATTTTTTACCACCCAATGCTCTTCAGGATAATCACTAAAATCAAATAAATCACAATCGTTTATCATGTCTTGATAAATATTTTCGGTCTCAATTTCTATGATTAATGAATCTGTATCAGTATATAGGAGTTTTACTTTATCCCCGTATTTCTTTTTGAGATAACTATACCAAAAGTCATACATATAATATTTAGAAAGATCAAGAATACATGATCCTACATATTCCGGCTTATTTAGTTTTACATTAGTCTGCCTTTGGTGTACAGCTACTAAGTTCGCCCCATAGAAGATTTTCCTACTAACAAATGCAGGATCTGAAATTAGTCTTCGTAGTCTGTGTTCTTCACCTACCTGACGAACCAAATCTATATTCACTCGCTTTCTCACATCCTCCATAGTTTTTCCAAATACTGAATTATTCATCAATTTCCAGAAGTCTTTTTCGAAAGCATTTTTCGCTTTTGCTCGTCGTTGTGTATTCATTGCTATATAGGGTTCCATCCAAGGAGATTGTTCGAAACCTAAAACTCTGTATACTTTTTCTAGAACATACCCCTCTCTTATACACTGCTGTAGATTTCTATAATGAATAACATAATGGTCTTTATCATGTAGAGTTAGTATAAGTTTTTCTGTATCGGGACGTTGTTTTCCTATCCATTCTTTTTGCTTTGATCCATACCAATCATATGGTACTTTCATTCGTTCTGGACACATTGGATAGTCTCGAAATTTGGGATGCAATTCTTTTGGAATTGATAACTTTACTTCTAAACAACATCCTTGATTTGATTTTTCTTTTATCGTTAAAATTTTCTGCACTAAAGGTGAAGATGGCTCGACAGGTATTGATGTTAACCATTTAAATCCACCGGTTGGAAGATATTGAGACATTGCCCAACCATATAGATTATTAGCATCTAGATACAAAAGCCATTTTTTTGCTTTTTTTCCATCATATCCCTCTAATCCAGGAATATTTGCTCTGGCTATGCGTCGTCTTGCTAAAGACATTCCTCCTCTCTTCATTGCTGTAAAGAAATCATGCATATCCCCTTGATGCTCATTAAATAATTCTAGCTTAACTTTTGTTACTTTCATACAAGCATCCCATGCTAAACCTGGTGCGGTTAAATAATTTGCTGGGTCGAGCTTGAATGCTGAATATGAGGCTTTACGGAATGCCTCGAATGCATCTGCTAAAATTAATACATCAGTTTTAAGATAGATATCGTGATAATCTCCAAAAGTCTTGCATTCTGTTTCTCGCCAGATCATATGTGCAAAATCATAATCCTTTTGAGATATGGTATAAATTTTTTCGTGTTCACATTCTTTATTTTCTTCACATTCATTGCAATTACCTGGTTCTTTTTTATGCTTACATTTCTGACATTTATGTTTGCATTTCCCTATCTTCTCTCCATGCTCACATTTTTCTATTCTACAATTATGATCACAGTAATTAAACCCATCTAAATCACTATTAAAATCTTTACGTGGTGGGAGCTGTGTCTCATTAAATTTTGTTTTATTATTTAACCATTGATACGGAAAAATTCCTTTACGCGTAAGCAATGATAACAAATGAGGTGAGATGAATTTTGACATAATTGGAAAACATTTGGCTAGTTGTTCTGGTGTTTTGTTTTCCCCCTTTTTTTCATCTTGTAAATTTTCTGCCATCTTAGCTAAACCCGGTAACGAAAATTTCATACTATCTATAAATTGAAGTTGCCCGACTGAGAAAGTGATATATTGTTCAGAATTATTTGCTATAGGCACTATTTTTTCATCCGTCACTTTTGCTATTTCTTGCATTAGATGATGAAAATCGTAGCCACTTCCATTACACAATAATACCGGAATTTTTATTGTTTCTGGATTGATTCGTAATTTTATATTACATCCACTATGAGCAGGACCTCTAAACTTTCCTGTAATATGATCATGATCTATCACTCTGTTTTTTTCCTCGTCTGGTAATTGCGTTTTGCAAATACATACATACCTTACAAGATTTATGTTTTTCTTTTTGCTCATCATCTAACTTACCTTGAATCATTGATTTTTTCCCGTGACATTTTCTATGTGAAGCACCCAAATATTTTTTGGTTTCAGCATCGAATACACGAATTTTATTATATCCAGCTTCATGTAATTTTTCTTCACATATCCAACATTTGTTTGCAGTTTGATATTTTCGCCATAATTCAGGTGTCATTTTTTCACATGGAACTATTTCACGAAGCTTATCTAAAATAACTTCTAGATCTTCTTGAAGGTTTTCCATTAAGTCTTTTATTATATTTTCTGATTCTCAATTAATTACTGGTTTTTGTGTAGTCCCATCTGAACAATGTATTGTATATCCATATGAAATTGCTTTTTGCTCTGCTAATTTTATAGTATTTTCTTCATTATCTTTTTTCTCTACTTCGATTTCTTCTGCTTCAAGATCCATAGTAATTAAATAAGGTTTCTTTAGCATGTTTTTGAAATACTTGGGTTTCACATAGTTTTTACCCTCTTCAGGAAGGATTAATCGTTGTGGTGCTTTACTTGGTCCTGGACATGTTGGAATATGCTTTTCTAATAAATCTAGTCGACTATAAGGAAATCGTAAGCATTTTCGGCAAAAGTATTTTTTTCCATGATGGTTATTCCACTTACGCATTAATCGAGTAAAATCTGTTATAAATACGTAATGCGTTTTTAATCCTTCTGGTATATCATTTGTATTTTTTCGGTCATTTAAATTCTCTTCACCTTCTGTTAAATATAATAAATCTAACATATGTTCGACTTGATAATTTCTTTCAGAGATATGTAATGGGTCTATATCTACTTTTATTTTTCCGAACACTTCTTTATACACTGGCCTAAATATATTTATAGCATAGTTTGGGTTATTTTCCTCGAATTTATCAACATCATGTAGTGTTGCTGGAAAATTTATGCCTTCAAAATTAGCTATATTACCATATCGTCTAATCTTGCTTACACGTTCAAGATGTGTAGGTTTTTGTCCTGCTTTTAGTGCATCTTCTCTTGCATGGTATATATTAACACAATCTCTAAAGCATTCATTGTCTTTGAAATTTTGCAGATTAATTAAACCGAGCTGTGGCTTATCTAAATCTTCTGGTAAAGATAGCCAACTACTACCTTGTAATGGTCTGAATGCGCTTATTTCAAGAAATACTTCTTCTGCTCGAACAAAAGACATCCCGATTCTTGCAATGCCTCGTCTTCTATTTGATCTATAATTTCATTATATCCTTTTTCTATAGTTGCATTGATTCGATCTTCTCTAATAATTTCTATAGTTTCATGCTTGAATGGAAAAGTTTTATATTTGGGTTCTGACGTTTCTGGTTGAATTTTCTTCATATATGCTATTAACACGATTCTTACCTTTAATCCACCCTTAAGAACCAATTCTTTTTTATAAATATCTGCAATTTTTTCTTCGATTGATTCGAAGAAAGCTAATGGCTCACCCTCGGCATAGTATCCTTTTGGTACAAATGCATAATAATCACATACCTCACCTTCATTAAATTTTCTGGCTTCTGCTATTCTATTAATGTATGGATCCTTGATTTTTTCGAAATGAATATCTGGTTCTTCTTCGGCAGTATCATATTCTGAATCACTTGGTTTGCTATCTTTTTCGTTATCTATTTCCATTAAATCATACCATTCTTTATTGTTTTTAGGTATATGCTTTGATCTAATTTTTTTATTGTTTTTTATTTCCGGCTTTGATAACCATTTTATTAATTCATCTATCGTTAAAATTGATTTCTTTTTTTGTTCTTCTTGAGTATTAGAACTTGATCCTGCTTCTGTATTTGGAACATCATCAGTTAAAAGGTCGACTGCTGGCGCACTTGCCTCTCTCGGCTGAAGTGTTGGTGGGTTTTCATCGAACGATATGAGATCACCTTCAGGAGTTGATGGCGGATTTTGCTCTGGAGTAACGTTTTCAGTTTGAGGTGTATTTTGCTCTGGGGTAACGTTTCCTACATTTTGCATTATAAGCAAAGCTGGTTGGCATTGTCCTTTACGAAGGTTTCCATTTAAATTCATGTGTTTATTAAGATCTCGAGTTTTACCAGTTCTTATTTCTCGATCACAACCTGGACATTTAAGTATCTTAGCCATAGTAATATATTTTTCAGTGTTTTTTATTAATATACCAGATCTTTTGTTTAAATAAAAATTAATTATTCATTTATTGAAATGTTTATTGATTATATCGAGGGAGGTAAATATATCAAAAAGTCAGGGGGTAAATATACATGTGAATATATACACAATTCTGGAGAAGTCTGCGGACGTGGGTGTCGACGTCCTGAAGGGTGCCATGAACATTGGAGATCTAAAAAATGTGTTTTATGTGATGATTGTGGAAAACCTACAGCTTCTGCTTGTGGGCGTTGCAAAAAACATTCTAAAGGATATTATGTCATGCAATTTTATGCTCGACAACTTCAGATGCTTGAAGACCACCCATGACTCTTCGAGTCGCCCTTCGGGCCTGCAAGACAATAAAATTTAACTATCTTTTTTACCATAGAAACCTAATTGATAACTAAAAGATTACTATGCTCCGCTACTGCATCGCTCACACCTTAGGTGTATACTCCTTAGTGTTAAGAAACCAATTGTTGACTAAATAGATAACTAATGCTCCGCTACGCTTCGCATTCGGAGTCGCTATGCTCCTCCGGGTCAGAAAGCTAAATAGTAATCAAAATAGTTTAACAAAAAATACACCAAACGTGAACAAATCATCATTGATTTTGATGTCACAATCGAGTTTTTATCATCGAATAGAGAGGATGTGCTCACAATAACAGAAAACTAAATAGTGATCAAAATAGGATATCAAAAAAATACACCATATTTGCATTCCCCCTAAAGGTTTATGCTCACAGTGATAGAATGCTAATTAGCAATCAAATAAGATAACTATGCTCCGCTTCGCTCCGCAACTGCGTTGCACACACCTTAAGGTGTGAGCTCCTTAGTGTTAGAAAGCTAATTGTGAACTAAACAGATAACTATGCTCCGCTTCGCTCCGCATACGGAGTCGCTATGCTCCTCCGCGTCAGAAAACTAAATAGTAATCAAAATAGATATCAAAAAAATACACTACAAGGTGTCATATATAAAAAAATACACTGCATAGAGATTTTATATAAGTTTATCAGAAACATAGTAAAAAGACTGAAATCTATAGAAAAACAATATGTTTTATTTTTTTACACCCAAATTGTCCTAAAACGCCCACTGTTATATTACTAAAACTATCATTCTATTATTAAATTTATAATTAGATTTTTTTAATCATTAAATGAATTATGAGAGTTAATATATAAGTTTATTTATAGAATTGATTAAAAAATATTATTTTTAATGTTTTTAAAAAGTTAAACTCTCTCTCATCTTACCTGAGCTAACATTTTGGCAGCAGTAACATATTGGTTTCCAGGTCCACATATCTTGTCAACTTTGGGAACTGATTCAGTTCCATAAGCAAGAGCTGCAATAGCTTGAGCACCACCAGCTAGTAGAACCTTGGAAGCACCAACCTTATGAGCAACATATAAAACTTCAGGTATAACACTGCCATCTTTACAGGGTGGACTGGCAATAGTAATCTGTTTACAACCTGCGACTTTGGCTGGAATTCCTAACATAAGTGTCGTTGAAGGCAATGTTGCAGTGCCACCAGGAACGTAAAGTCCAACTCGCTCAATCGGTCTACTAAAACGTGAACATACCACACCAGGCATAGTTTCAACAACCAAAGTAGAACGATCATACTGCGCTTCATGAAATTTATAAATATTTTCATAAGCTTGATCAATAGCATTACGTGTGTCATCATCCAACATCATTGCTTCTGAAGGAAAAGGTGCAGAAATCACAGGCGAATCTAGCTTTATGCCATCAAATTTTGCAGTCAATTCAATAAGAGCCTTATCACCTCTTTTATGTACATCATCAACAATGGGACGTACTCTGGACATGATATCATCTGATTCAATAATTGGTCATTGAAGTAATGATAATCTTTTGGTGGCATCAATTTCAGATAAAGTAAAATTTTGCATGCTTATCATTTCTTGGTTTATGGAATTGGATTTTTGATCAACTTCACTATTTGATGTTTCTTTTTCTTGTTTTTTTGATACATCCCATTTTGGTTTCACATCACCTGGTCTTCTAGAAATTTTTTTTGCTCGCTTATCCAAATGTGATTCTATGTCTGATAATGAAACCCCATTAGCTACACATTTGGCAAGAGTGAAATATATCAAGTCAGCAGCTTCCCATATAATTTCCTCTTTACTAGTTGCTGCACATAATTCATCAGCTTCTTCCATGATTTTTGATTTAAGCAAATCAGGGTTTTGAAATAATTTTTGGGTGTAAGAGCCAGGTGGTACAGATGCTTTACGACTTAAGAGTGTTTGTTCTAATTGTGATAAGCCGTTGCTTGAACCAAAACAAGTTTGTGTATTTAAATGACAAAATCCTTGCAATTTCAAAACAAAATTATTTCAAAAAAAAAATAGAAGCAAAAAAAAATAAAGATGGAATTTTTTTAATGTCAACAACATACCACTTCCAAATTGTTTAACAACAAACTTTAATGAGTCATTATCACAATCAATCAGAATTTTTCTTAATTCTTGGATTGCACCCGATGTTGAACCTTTGTACCATAATCCACGTTTTCGACTTTGATAAACACCTGTTCTGGTTTTGATTGCTTCTCTTATGCTTTCAATTGAAGAATAAACAACACCTAATGCTTCATCACTTTCATTTACCACAACTGTAGTAAACAAATTGTCAGGACGATCTGATTTTAGAGTACAACTAAATGAATCAGCTAAATTAATAGTAGAATTGTCATGATTTGACTCCAAAGTAAGCTTTTCAATTGGAACTACTGGTGCTAAATTTTTATCTGAAAATTTTTTTATCAAATCTAATGAATAATTAAAATCTTTTTTCAAGAGATTGACACTAATTTTTGCAAGTCCTCCTGATGATAATATATTTTTTTGATTTAAATCAATAAAATTTTCCAATGTTTTAAAAAGATTTTCAGGATAAGAATTTTTTAATTTTTCAGATAAATCTTGTTCCAAAATAGTGATAATATACCCAGAAACCAATGAATATAACTTGTTAACCAATTGGTCAACTTTACTATTTTGTCCTGATAAATCATAGAGATTTAAATTTATTGCCAACCTTTCTGATGGAATATCAAAAATTTTTTCTGGTAAAGAAGTTGGTGATGATAAAATCAAAGAACCAGGAATGACAATTTTTGCACAACCTTGATCAAGAATTTTTATAACATTTTCCATGTCATTGGAGTTTATATCTTTTATTGGATACACCCAATAAGAGCCCAATTGATAGGTTTTAAGAAAATCTGAAAGTAGATTTATGTCATTAATACTTGGTATACATATAATTACATCTCCAGTTAAACCTATAGATTTGATTGCTAAAAATATAGTAAATCATAATATCTTTAGTTACACTAAAGGCTCCGCTAAAATATAATAAATCATAATATTAAAATATAGTAAATCATAATATTAAAATATAGTAAATCATAATATTAAAATATAGTAAATCGTAATATTAGCCATGTTAGCTCCGCTAAAATATAGTAAATCATCTTTAACAACCGCTAATTCGATTTTTAGAAAAAAAGTAGTATAAAGACAATAAAAAAATATTATTTCATCCCTTTGATATTTCATCTACATAATAAATCAGATAATTGATATGTTATACAGCGTAGAACAAAAATTATTTTTAGATTAAAATTTCAATTTATACACCTGATCATAATAATGATGTAAACATGTACGTGATTAACCAAATTTGATTAATTACCTTTAACGAATATAATTATAAGATTTCACTTATATCATTTATCTCATTTATCTCATTTATCTCATTTGTCTCATCAATAAAGAAATCCTTGTCAATACTTGAAGTATTAGAAGATGTGACTAATGAGTCAGAGACTCGAAGCGTTGTTTTCCCACTTGCCTCAACTTTTGATAAATAATTTGATCCAGAAGTCTGATCGTTTTTATTGGCAACGGTTTTTGAATTCACTTGACTTATTATATACTGAATTTGAGTATCTTTTAAACCCGAAATAGTACTTGCACTATATGTAATATATTTAATTTTATTTATACATATACCCCCTTCTCCAAATAGTTTAAGAATTTTTCGGGCTCTTTCAGTTTTCTTATGCAAATTTACATCAGTAATGTTAGGTAGAAAAGGTTTCATTTCTTTATATATTTGAGATCTTGCTGTCTTATCTTTAATCTTACTATCCGTTGTAAGACTTTTAACCTTATTTTCAAATTCAAAAGAGTAATTATACCAGCACAAAATTTGTTTTTGACCCAATTTAATTGCTTTATCGAATAGATCGGATAAACATTGGGTAGAACCGGGAACCATATCCTGTATACAAGATTTACTAATTTCTATTTCACCGTTATTTGTATCAATTTCAGGAAAATTAGAGGTTAGTTCTTGAATTAAACCTTCTATTATTTGGTTATCAGATTCAGATATCGATATTTCAGAAATATTATCAGGGTTATTATTTTGATCGTGACATTTTTAGGGATGGGGACGGTTTATGACACGTCCGGCGACGAATAATATTTTTATAATTGATCCGTGACGATTAATATACTAAATTGCAGGTGACATTTATATTGCCAAAACAAGACAAATTAATTGTTACTTATAATTTAGTATATTAATCGTCACGGATCAATTATAAAAATATTATTCGTCGCCTAAAGTGACATAAACCGTCCCTATCCCTATTTATTTAAGGGTTCATGGATAAGGTTTTAGTTAATATCGTTGTACAAAATGTATGCAAAGCTTCATTTAAAATCTTTTCTAGTTTTTTAATTTAGTCATTTAAAAAATTTTTGTTATACAGGCATTTTTTTTTTAAATTTTTGGTCTTTTTTATATCTAAAAAAAAAATCTAAATATATCACCACCTAATCGTTTCATCATTATCGCCTCTCACATTTCCATCATCATCATCAATTATAATATCCATATTATCATTGTTGGTACTTTTTTGCATTTAATTTGTAATTAAAAGAAAAGGCAGACCAACTCCTTTTAAAAGCAAGCTGATGAAACAGAAGCCGAAATTATCAATTCTATCTAGTTTAACAAAATGAGGCCAAATTTTTGATTTTGTAATAATATATAATCAATAACAACTTGGTAAAAATTAAAAATTGCTTTTTCTTTTTTGAATAGAATTATGTATGTGACATTGCATTATTTGAAAAATACTGCGGGTCGCATTTTTTTTTCATGCGCATGTCACATCTCTCTATACAGTAGACACTCTTTATAACGGACCTTCTGTTTTGGTAAAAAAAGACTATTATAGAAAAAGGGAATTTGCAAATCATAAACATGTGATCAATTCATAATGCGATACAACAAGATTTTCATAAAAATAAAATATTATTTGTATTAAATATTTGTGAGTAATGCTTTTTTTTTTTATGTTTCAATATCAGAAAAATTACCATCGATTTGATTCGTGACATTTTTAGGGATGGGGACGGTTTATGACACGGCCGGCGACGAATAATATTTTTATAATTGATCCGTGACGATTAATATACTAAATTGCAGGTGACATTTATATTGCCAAAACAAGACAAATTAATTGTTACTTATAATTTAGTATATTAATCGTCACGGATCAATTATAAAAATATTATTCGTCGCCGGACGTGTCATAAACCGTCCCCATCCCTAGACATTTTGTCACGGTTTTTGAATCACATGACTCAGAGAGTCGTTCTTTTGGAGCTGATAAATGCGTATCCTGATCATTTTTTGAGAGAATAGTTTCTGAACTACTCTTCGATGAGTCCTGGATAACCATTTCTCGTTGAATCTTTTTATCTCTGTTTCTCTCCTCCATCATATTACTAACGCTTTCTTTTCCTATCAAATCTGGAGAATCGTCAATCTTTTTATCTTCCGTCGATTTAGGATCTGTACGAATGGGTCGTTTTTTTTCAGAATTTGGTGCATTATCATTCGTAGTTTGATTTCCCTTTATGATCTGTTTTAGTTTTGCATTTTCGATCCTAAGATTACCAATTTCTTTTATGATTCGTTTTAATTCAGTATTTTCAGCCTCAAGTTTAGTATTTTTAGCCTCAAGTCTGGAAAGTCGCTGTCTCAATAAATCAAGCTCTGACGACATTATCAATAATATTTTTTTATATAAGAGGTCGATATATTCAAAATAAAATAGCGAAGCTAGCACAGCTAAAAATCATGCTGATCACTTTTGCAAAAAATTGAAGATGAATCCTCTAGATCTGGAAGAAGAGATCAAATCATTAATAGCGTAATAAAGAAAATAAATTATGATCGAGATTTTTTAGTGAAACTAACTCCGCTAAGCTTGAATAACTTATCTTTATCCTCTGCAATTGTAACTTTTTTTCTTCGATTTCATATAAAAAAGATGTCTAAGTTTAATCAAATAATAAATTTTTTTTTCCGCCATTTTTTTTATATAGAATATAGTATATAGTTATGTCTTACTCACCACTCTGTCGTATGTAATTAGTTTGTATGAAAAAATATACCATCAAACCTTGGTAAACTGAGGCATTTAACAAAAAAAAGATACCATTATCCCAGAAATGGCGATAAATAAAATTGTAGTAACATATTATATTCTAACAATATTCGGATATGTCTTGTTAGCATAACAATCTGGATTCTCGATCCATTTTACCATAACATACCAAGAATTTCCATGAACTACTCTATAGCCTCGTTGACGTAATAATTCTATAACATAGTTTTGCAATCTATCGTGTAATTGGTTTTTCTTGGAACCTATCCAATCATATGGAATATAATATTCCTCGTATGTTCTAATTCTAAATTCAATATCAGGTGGATATCTGTTATATTCTTTTATAAACTCAGAAAATTCCTTAGAGTA
Organism: Entrophospora sp. SA101; assembly: GCA_958430865.1. NCBI lineage: Eukaryota > Fungi > Glomeromycota > Glomeromycetes > Entrophosporales > Entrophosporaceae > Entrophospora > Entrophospora sp. SA101. The sequence continues at coordinate 16,551 of CAUDNR010002347.1, read as the reverse complement.
ACGTAATTTAAATTGATCCAGAGATACAGGATTTTTCAATTTACAAGGAGTTACACCTAAGAATTTCTTTTCATCGGGAATAATATCCGCTTTTACAGCATTCCAAACTTTGGATGTCAATGATTCAGGTCTCTTCTTGAAATTTCTCCAAGCTTGTTGTATAATCCTTGCACGTCCAAAATCGGTTTTAGGTCTAGAACAGTAGTTATCCCAATGATCCTGCATCAGGTCTTTAGGTTCAACCATTTCCGCAAATCTTTTATAAGCATGGTCAAACGTTTTTTTAGGCTTTATATCCACATCAGCACGAAATACCTTCCAACACCCGAAACAGATAGCAGTCCCATTCTTAAGCGGTTTTGGTCTGTAGTAATTTTGGTAATCATCATAACCTACAAGTCTACCTCCAGGATAAGAAGCAAATAAGCAATATCTATGATACATACCAAGTTTATTCTCGCTTAATAAATCTTGAAGATCGATTCTAACTCGTACTGCCCATTGAATAAGTTTTTCGTCTCGTTTTACTATAGACAAGTTGTCATATTTTTTTTCAGTATCAAAGAGTTTCTCAAGATTTTCACCATAATAAATAGGATGATAATAGTTGAGATATATCATAACATACTTCATATCATATCCAGGACGGTTATTAAACGGTTTGGGTAGTTGTCTTTGTTTGTTACCGAGAATAATAGTGATATCTAAACCAGAAATATTTAGCAATTATAATAAGTTTAATGGTTTATATGTGATTTTTATTAACCTATAGTCTAAGAATACATGATTCATTTTTAATAAAGCAGAGATAATCTATAGTAATACTGATATATTAATATGGGAAAAATCGAAATATATATATATATACACACATTAATACGCATGATTTTTAAGAATCTAAACCGTGTGCGGTTAATCCAATTTTAGGGATCCCTGCATATAGTCGCACAAGACATCAACTGACCTCTTACACGTTATATGAACTTCTAATAATAGCCAAATTAGCTCGATTGCACATGAAAACACAAACGTAAACATATTAATATTCGATATATGAAAAATAGCGATTTTTATCCAGAACATATTAATATATCTATTCGTTTCACAATGATTTTTTTTTTGTGATACCGCTAAAAATTATTTTCTATCGTTATTAATAATAAAGCCTTTTCTTATTGTGTATGGTTTCTCCGATAAGAAGAAATGCTAATGAAACTTGAAAAGGATAAAAGAATGGAAGGTTTATTGTTCTTATCAGTAATAATATCAAATTTCATACGTTATGGAACTTGAGATCTTTACAATCTCCGAAGATCGTCGAAATTTGTCTTATTTTACACTTTGAATGAGAGATCGTCAGGCTAAAGGGTTTAAATTCCCCAGAATGACGAAATATATTTAGTGCTTGGTCCTTGTGATTCTAATAGAATTGCCTTGTGAAGAAAGGATCTGGAAAATGGTTGGGGTAACGTAATTACCAATCATGTAATTTTTTCTTCTAGCAGGTTCTCAGGTAACAAATGAAACTACAAATAAGGCGGATTTATGAGGTGGATTTCACCCTTATATTTTTTAACGGAAAAAAGTCTACAATTACAATGGAAGGAACACTTTCAGTTAAATTCGGTAAATAAATTCTTCTATTGACTTTAATAATGTATGGAATGCATGGACATAATCCTATAAAACAATAATACTTTTTTACATAGTGGGACTTGATAACATTTATCTCGCTGTTCATAATGGGGGCGGTAAAAGATTTGACGATGGATCACTAAGTCAAGGAGAACCTACTATGTTGTAAGTTGCATGATTTCTCTAATTGGTTTGGAAGGAAACGATTTTTGTTTTTCTATATAGTATATAACTCATTTTCATCGCTCTGTATGATCATAGGAAAGTTCAAAAAAAGGATTCGTATCTATTGGTCAATAACGAAAGAATACCTCTTGATAATATCATTAATAATCCGGGACAACTAGAAATTCAGACAACAGGAGGATTACGATTAAACTTAGAATACATTAGTGCTAAACCGGGAACCTTCCAAGAAGATGCAGGCGGTGGTAGCATTAAGAGAGAATAATATATACGTTTTTTATATATATATTTAATAAAATATTTTTACGCCTTTTTTGGGTGCTAGTTTTATAATTCATTACTTACATGATACGAAATATCAACTGTAATGCTTATCTAAAATTTTTGAGAATAGCAAGTTTATCAGTATAATATATTATTATATCTTGTATTTGAGCATCTGTTAAACTAGAAATATCATCAATACTACATTCAGAAAAGAATCCGATTTTATCTATCCCAATTCCATTAAACAATGTATAAATTTTTCTAGCCTTTTCAGTCGTCTCACGCAAATCCTCTATCTTTAATTCTGGACGTGCTAAAATCATTTGATTAAATATCTCTGTACTTGCCTTTTGATAATTAATTTTGTTTTTTTGAGCTGACCTTTCTTTCGAATTCCTAGCCGAAGATTGTTTGATTTCCTTAATATCATCATATAATTTTGCAATATTGGCTTTAACCTCGATAGTTTCGGCCTTAATATCGCCATTCTCTTTTCTAAGTTCATTAATCTCGGCTACGAGTTTGGAATTTAATTCCCTCAATGAATCGATTGTAGATTGCATGTTTTCCATTGTAGATTGCATGTTTGCGATTGTTTTATACTATATGCAAGATATATTCAAAAGCTTATTCACATATAAATATTGTAATTCAATTTTGTTGAGAAAAATCGAATCTAATGTTTTTATACTATATGCACGAAATGAAAAAAAATGTATTATGTAATATGGTAGAATCTGAAAAAAACCCATGGTAAACCATTTATATATAATATATTTTTTATTTCCTTGACCATTGATACATTTACGGAAGATAAAAATTGAAGTCATTTATCCATATTAATATAGATATATCAAATATGTCTCGAAAATCTAAGAATAACAGACGAAAAACTCAAAGTAGATTTACCGATAATCCTAAACAGTATATGCAATTCAAAAATCTGGTTAAGTATATGCATGTAATCGACGAAAATTTTATAACAATCATAAATAGGAATACGCAAGATACGAAAGCGATATTTGATTATGTAGAATTATGCAGATATTTAGAGGTAAATAATCTCGATTCAAATATTCTCAGCATGTAGTGGAAAATTATTGGATATGTGTAATAATTAATTAGCTTATTTTTTGACCACCTGGGTCAGTTCATTAATATAGGAAAAAATAAAAAACTCAGTATGAGCGAAACTTTATTGCTTTGCAAATATAATCTATAATTAATGTTAAGGAAGAATCTGTTGGTCTATTGTTTCGGAAAAATTACCAATTGCATCTAGTGATCTGGAACTCATTCGGACATTTGTAAATTCTTTGTTGTGCCATAAATGGATAACATTAAGCCCCTTATCCTGAAGTTCATTGCAAGGCCAATATGGATCCGTTACAACAGCATCCTCGCGAGAAAAATGCACGATCCAAACTTCCAGAGGGCAAAGTTGCTCGGCATACTTAAATACCTGTTCAAAATGATTATCTAATTTTGGTTGGGATACTGTTGCCAATAACTCTAATATAGCCACAGGATTAGTGGCATCATGTTTCTTTATAGTGAGGTCGCAATAAAAATGATGGAAATCACCATCCGCACATATACTCTCTAGATGCCATTGTCCAGTTATTTCAAAACCATGTACCTTTACAAGCCAATTATGCAAGATTCGGTACATCTCTGCGTCATAGACGCTCTCCCTAGGAACTTTTGCACGTTTCTTAGAATCTATGCATAAATGATTCGAACTTTTGTAAGAGCGGAAAGATCCCTGTGCAATAGTATTCTTGTCAAAAGTTCGTACAACGGACTTCACCACCTCAAGAATATTTACTGAACCATTGGCTTGCATAGGTACATCTTCATTGGGGAAAAGGTGACTCATTTCTGGAACTACATATTGCTTTTTCTTTGGTAAAGGGCCTATTATATTTGTAGCACTTCGTTTTTCCCTTAATGTAGATGACGATGATAATGTAGACGATGACGATGATAATGGCGATGTCGATGATAATGGTGATGTCGATACCTTTTTATTCTTGTTAGCTTTGTTCCACAAGCTATTTACTTTATTAACATCGGTCTATATAAAAACAAAATCGAGTGAGAAATATTTCCCAGTAAGCATAATTAGACGAAAAATAAGATTAAGATAGCTGGATGCAGGAATATACCAACAGTTAAGTTTTTGTTGTATTATAAAGGAAGGTACATAACCAATTCCTTCTCCAGAATCAGTAGACCTTTATCAAAAACTTATATTGGTAGATCCCATGATGTCTACTAGAGCGAATCCAATAAACGCATCCAATTCAGAACTTGTAAGAGTAAGTATTACCCCACCCCCATTAGAACGAATCCAATAGGTACAAGAACCTGACTAAAAGTCCCATCTATCTAAATTTACCGCCCTTAATATGCATACCTTTTTGTTCTCTATAAGTTTTTCAGCAATTTCTCGGATGTCTTGTGATATATTTGAATCATTACTGATATTATGTAACGTGTTAAAAAATGCTAGATGGGCTTTATCCTTTTCAGCGTGTTCGTAATTATCGATGACCAAAGAAATATAATGCTGGAGTGACCACTTTTCGTAAGGGAAAAATTCGAAGTACTTTTCATATGGAATACTGTGACAGGTGGATGAGTTTTCTCGGATGTGGGAAGCAGAAGCAACGGACATGATATAATAATTATGTATTAGAAGTTGTATGTTGCGAAAAACAAAAAAAACAATTAGCATATATATTTTCGTTATACTGCCCTTTTTAAACCGTTTTTGTTCATCTCTTTGTATGTCTTCTTTTGGACCTATAGAATGGGTATAATAAAGTGGAAGAAAGAAGTATTTACGCCAAGGAATTCACACAAAGAATCGTGCATACATATTATGGTCGTGTGTACGACACATTAAATTTCTAAAAATAATTTTTGTTGCACAGCCCCAATTAAATGCGTACAACATATTAATTAAATTATCTGATCGATTATGAATTTCTTCTTTACGATTAGAAAAATATGAAAAAGGCGCTCAACTATTTTATACCTGCGTTTAAGAAATATCCATAGAATATGCAGATCATAGAGTCGTTGACTCATATATTTCTTGCATAGGAAGGCTACTCACATAGCATGGATTTCCCTCTGATTTCGCGAAGATATGGTCAGAGAATATATAGAAGGTAGGTATATTTAAAAAGAGTTGTGAAGAATCAGGGTCAGGGATTGAATGAGAGGCTTCTAACTCACGCATCTAAAAAATTTCGCAAAGATCAAAATATATATATGATAAAGCGTGAGTTTGAACTCACGGGCGCAGTAATGTGGCGCAGTAATGTGGATATAAATTCAAATATTATTTTATTAACAACACGTCAAGAATATGAGATTTATCCTTCCAAAACTTTGACTATAACGCAATCGATATCATCTGTACTTAATCTCGATATGGATGACGCTGTAAAAGTTCTGACTTGGTTTATTTTTTCTTTACCAACGGCATCAAAAAGTTTATAGATTTTTCGAGCTTTTTCGGTTCTTTTACGAAGAGCTTCCTTTGTAATTGTTATAGGGATTTGATCACGAAGTTCTCTGTTAAGTATAGCACCAGACGCACTTCCACTATTATTTTTTTTAAGTTCCGTGCGCCGTTTTTTTAAAGCTTCACCGAAATTAAAATAACTATTGATAACCTCTCTATTCGTAACTTCATTTCTAGATTCGGCACGGTCAATTTTGCTAAATAGATATAAAAAAATGGTTGCTTTTTCTGAGGGAGCATTCTCTTCTATAATTCCGGTAACTTGTGGAGAGTTTTCAGTAGATGATAATTCATTGATAAGTTTTTTCAGATTTGATGAATCTTCTCTATTAACTGTTTTCGGTTTTTTATTAGAGGGTTTATCCGCAGACGTAGGATCCCCAACACGCTTGGATGGTAAAGTACTTGCACTCGATGTTCCAGGTATGTCAGATTCCATGCTTTGCGATTGATTATTTTCAGATGGGTCTTCCACCATCGTATCTGGATATGATGGATCATTCCCCAAAAAAGGGTCTAATGCTGAATCACCTGATTTATCTATGCTCATACTTCTTCGAGATGGTTCTCGCATTTGCGGTGACTTTTCTATGCTTTCGATATCCGCACCACAATTTTTAACCGGACATTTGGTTATAGTTTCTCTGATGTTCTCAAGGCAAAGACGATGAAAAATATGTCCACAAGTTAATACGGTGAAAGATTTTTTAAATATATGCAAAAAAATTTCTTCATTGCATATTGAGCATGGTTCTAATTCGGGAATGTCAATATTACTTGCAATACTTTCAGGATGGCCGTTTTTGAGAATATTCAAAGCAAGAGTTCTAAGGCACGTAATATCCATACTGTTGATATTATGCAAATATTTCAATCAAATAATAAGTAGTGTTTTTATAGCCATTTTATAGTCGCGAAGTGATGCTAGTATTTCCGCAAGTCAAAAAATCAAAAAATTGGTAATTTCGGAACAATATTTATCATGAATGGGATTAATTTATTCTCTATGAGCGATCCGTTACCTTTGCCGATCTTAATTGTTTGTGAATTTATCTGATAGGTAAAATCGAAAACTTTGGCACATCTCATACGACGCACAGACCCTCATTCGATGTCAAAAAATAAGCTTAATCGTTTTTATACAACAACAATAGGTACCTCTTATTTATTCGTAAAAACGAGAAGATCTGGTGATCGCATAATATTACACGACATTAGATATTTTTTCTTGCCAAAGTGATCGGCGTTATAAATCACAACGCGCACGTGTTTTTTTACGATATATTGAATAAATCTATTTCCTATATAAAAGAACATGACATCGGAACTTGAATCATTGAAACAAGAGAATGCCAGACTTATGGCTAGAATTGCGGAATTGGAACATGTTGTGGGAGAGAGTACCAGACGCGAAGCTGAGAATGTTGAGCTTAAAGCCGAAGTAACGAAATTAAGGCATGATTTTGAGGAGCTCAAACAGCAAACCCAAGTCATTACTAATGTGCAAGACACGCCTTCTATTGGGAATATTCCTGAACAAAAAGTCTCACGAAGTGAGGATGTTACCGCATCTGATATAACTATTAGCAAAGCTAACCCGACTAATACGTCTGCCTCCGACATTTGCCAGAAGTCAAATACATCTATCTGCACAGAGACTAAATCGTTAGAAGATAAAAAGATCGATGCATTCCTGGAATCAGAACATAAAAGAAGTGTTAGTAATGAGATAAGAAAGAGAAATAGGGAAAAGAAGATTCAACATACCATTTCTTCCGGAATAAATTCTACAACTGAAATTTCCCAAGATACCATATCTACTATAAACGATGATCGAAAAATAATTCAATCGGAATCGGAATGGGCAAAGCCCAGAGTCGAAGACTCATCACAAACTTTTTCTTCCGAAATAACGAAACTAAATAAAATTCCCTATAACCAGAAAGTAGAGCAATATTTAAGGCATGAATTATCTGTTTGCGTCAAAAATGATAGCAGTGAAATTAATAGCGGAGCTAGTGCCAAGGCACATAATGTATTTGATATACAGATTCCCGAATTATCTTTAGAAACAATTATAAGAGGATCTGGAAAAATTACGACACAAAATATAGTTGATGTATTTAATGTTTCTACGAAGACTAGACAAAAAGAGATTTTATGCTGGTATTGTTACTATAAAGCAAATGAGGATCGAATCGAAGATATTAAGCGTATAAATAATATTGATGATCAAAAGGCAAGAACATTGGTATATAACGAAATAAAATTACTTCTTCCTGATATTACTGATATAAATTTGCGACAGAGAACCTTTAAAGCTAAAAAAATTTATACATTATTTATGGGAATTGGGATAGATAGAATTAGACAAGTAACTTGTAGTGCAAGCGCTATTTCAAGCTTAAAAGATGATCAGATTCAAAATATTATAAATTGTTTCCCTAAAAAGTCTACTAATATGGACGATACAGTTAAAAAGTAATAGGCATTGCGGAACCGAACTCGCACGTGATACAACTATCTAGTTCAAACGATATATCAAACACTAAGGTAAGTATATCTGATGAATCGATTCCCTTGGAATCATCTATCGATTCGAAAAGTTTGCCAGAAGCTAAGATAAGTACGTTGTCTAAAAACATTTCGAAAAAATTGCCAGAAGTGCTCATCAAAAATGAATCAGATATAGGCACTCTTATCGATATTTTAAAGAAAAAATACAAAATGACAGAAAAAACATTAGAACGATGGAGAGACGATATTAGTTTTGAATTGCGGGATAACACTGATTACTGGAAAAAAGATCGCGAAAGTATGATAGAAGCCGACTTCCTAGAATATAAACAAAAATTTGAGGCTACGGGCGTCCCTACTACACCATATAAAAATAAACTAAAAGAGCGTTCTTTAGCCCTTATTGCATATGGGTGATTTTAGATGCGGAAGCATGATTCTTCGGTAAAAAATAAAATGTTTGAATCAATGTACGTTTTTAATAATATGAAATACTAGCTTATTGCTTCACAAACACTTTATGACTATATACCTATTTTTTTAACCACAGCAATGCATACAGCATATAAATCCGGATAGTCTAGCTACGCATTTCTGCTAACATCGAATCTATTTCCGCGAGTTGGACTTCAAAAGGATCATAGTGCACTTTATTTGAAAGATCGTTATTCTTAGGCTGAGATTTAGGTTCGGGTTTAGAATCGGAATCGGAATCGGAATCGGAATCAGAAGAAGTGTCGCCCTCAGCATAATAAGTTCCAGAATCAAAACGGTCTATCTTATGTCTCATTGCAATTCTAGCAAGTAAATTAAGACGTTGGGATGTTGGATTTTGGCCACCATGAACTCTAGAAGCGTGCTTACCTCCTATTTTTCTCAATCTTTTGGCAATAATACCATATGGCTTTAAAAATTTGCTAAATGCTCTGGTATTACGTTTTCCATTATCACTATATACAGGATGACGTAACTTTTTCGTTGCTATAGCATTTTGGATCCAAGTAAGTAATTCTCTTGCACGCTTTGGATTCTTTTCCATGGAAAGGAATTGTCGAGGCTCAGGATTAACCTTCTTTTCTCCCTTATTCTTAATATATCCTGTACAATACCAAGAATAACCGGGTTTGTACCATTCCGGAGGGTCTGTTTCATCGGGTTCATAATGGATAATACGAAGAGTAGTAACTTCAGCAGGTCTCATGCTCAGCATCATAATCACGTCTGCGAGATCCTGCATTGTTGGAATTTTAGTAGTATCGATACTTTGAATTCTTCTAAGTCCCTCATCTAAGGAGAAGTGTTTAGGAGTATTAGGAGTTTTAAACGGATCGGTTAATCGCTGTACAAGTTGCTTCTTCTGAACTTCGTTAGAATCTTGAGTAAGTGCTGGAAATTTAGCATATATATCAATTACTTTAGAATCAACTCCAGATTCTTTCAATTCCTTACGGAAAAGCGAAAGACGTGAGCTGGATGCAACAATTTCTTCATCACTATCATTTTTTGTCTTGACTAAATCTAAAGCATGTAAGTAAATATCATACGGATCACCACTTTTAGCGCAATATTGAACTCTTTCCCTAATAGTAAGTTTTTCATTCCTTTTATCCGGTACAAGAGCCTTGATCTGTTCTTCTTTAAATTGACGTCGGCGAAGAGCTTCTTTCACATTTTTACGAGCTTTCCAATCTGGTAACATAGCACCGAGTTCACTAGCATAGATACTTAATTGTGATGGATTAGATTCGGCGGACAAGTTATATTTTTTTAGGATCTGGTCCAAAATTGAGGTAAAATTATTAATTTGGGGCTTTCGGGTTTTTGAAGCAGTGTTCATGATAATACGTATATCGATAAGTAGATTGCGATATATTTATTACCTATTATTTTTTCAAATCAAAATTAATTACCCGCCCTTCATTCATAGATATCACTATACAAAAAAGAATTTTAGAGCCTTTTCTACAAACACGTCCATCCATGTAAGTATACGGTCAAGAATAAAATCCCATTACTAATAGCGGTAATAACTTTCAATTTTGTATACTTTTTGAATTGAACTTTTTGTATCATTATTCATACGAACTGATCAAGTAATAAAATGGGTCTGTCTAGCGAGGAAAAAAAACGTCTATATAAATCATTCCAACAACAGCGCCAAAGTCAAAAATTGGCTGAAGTCAGTGAGGCAAAAAGTCTTTTCGCAGATTTAACGGATCTTGAGTATGAAACTGGTTATAGAGGAGAACGTATTTATTTTAAATATTTACTTCCATCTAATGGACAGAGTACACTTACTTCAGAAGATGATTCGGAAGATGACTCAGAAGATGATTCGGAAGATGATGCAAAGAATATAGCACTCTTGGATGTATATTATCCAGAAGAGATTAATTCTCGATATATAATTCGGGTTGCAGGAAAAGGCTTTACCGCAATAGATCATCCTTCTGAAATTTATAAAATACCGGATGCACATGAATGCATTAACGGGAACAAGCCCCTTCGTCCTATATTAGATATTGATGCAAGACAAAAACCGGATCCTGCAAATCCGAAACTTCCTTCTTTAGATGGCGAAAAAATTACTCGTGATGATTTGATGTCTCGAATTTTAATTGCCTGTGCCGATGCATTAAATCTTATACCAGAATGTATACCGATCTTAAAGGATTTTGCTTTAGCTAGTTCATCAAATATTGATAAATGTAGCTGGCATATTATTTACCCTTATGGGCGATTTATTGACTATAGAGATCTCAAAGGCTTTACGGAAAAAGTCATTGAATTGGTAGGGAAACCTTACTCGAAGTTTATAGATGTTGGCCTTCCCAAGTCACGTTTTAGTCTTCGCCTTCTTGGATCAGCAAAAGAAAAAAGAATAAAAAAACTGGCATTATCTTCATTCAAGAATGGATTTCACGAGCTAGAAGATTATTTAGTTCAACCAAAATCGGATAATTTTGTGATCTGGCCACAAACCTTTTCTTCTGAGAAGCCAGCCGATAAATTCCAGCCTATTGAAGATGAAAATGCACTGGTTAAAGGTGCTAATTTGGTTACTGAAAAATATGAATGGCTTGGGATCGGAAAAATCGGAAAAGGGTTAATTAACTTTCAAGCGCAATCATCTAAAGAATGTCCTATTTGCGAAGTTATACATGAAAAAAATCAATTACACAGGTTTCTTCTAAAAGACGGGCGTTTTATACTCAAATGTTTTCGGCAAAAACAATATAAACCAGCTCACAAGGGATTAGTATTTGGCGAAGTAACTAATAATCTACCAAGACCTAAATGGGGATTAAGTGAAAGAATAGTCAATATCATAAAGCATCCACGTCCACTTGTAGATTTATCCGGGAAAAATATTAATGTTAAAGAGATGGAAGATGCACCAGAAGCTTATCCGGATTTCTCGAGTGACGAACCCACTACAACCTTAATTCGTTCACCCGTTGCTACAGGGAAAACAAAAACTTTAAGAGAGATTCTTAATTCTTTAGCCAAAAGCGAAGCGAATTTACCTTGCTTTAACTGGATTTCATATCGTAAAACTCTTAGCAATGAGACTAAAGCTAAAGTTGAAATATTACAAAATTCAGGACTTCGCGTGTGCCATTATCAGGAAAATGGCGGTGATTTAGCTATACACGACTGGGATGTTATCATCGTCCAGGTCGAAAGTACACATCGTCTTTCTCTTTATGGAGGTCGTTCTTATGTAGTTATCTTAGATGAAGCGAACGCTATCATGCGTCAAATGTCCAGTGGGATCCATGCCCGAGAATCAGAAAATGCTATGCGTGATTTGTTGAAGTTTGCTGTTCACGTTGTGGCTATGGATGCTTTTGCGAATGAATCAACTTTAACCTTCTTAAGACAATATCGAGGTAGAGATATACGAATTTTTGATAACAAGTATCGGACACGTAAAAGTGAATCTGTAAAAATTCTTTATGACCCAGACAAAGGATCAGAGGCTATGCGTAAAGGTCTTTGGATGCTTCAAGAAGGTAAGCGTGTTGTCTTTTCTATGACTTCATGCAAAAAGGCTTGAGCTTTGGCGCTTCAAACCTACAAGTTACGAAAACCAGATGGTTCACCTATCTTGACACGTGTTTATTTTGGTCAAATGGATGGAAAACAACGTCAAGAGGATTTTGTTGATATTAATGCTACCTGGAGTGGTCTTGATTGCGTAATTTATACAAGCACTGTGGAAGCTGGTATCTCCTTTGAAATTCCTAATCATTTCGATGCAATAATAGCAATTAGTAATATCAATACAGGAGTTCACGTTGAAGCTTTTGCACAAATGCTTTACAGAGTTCGTGACTGTCCATCGCGTATAGTTTCTCTTTATCATAGCAAAAAACCTTCCGAGATTTTTAAAGAACCAAATCGTGATCTTATTCGTGCAGAACTTTCAGCTTTAAGACCCAGAGATTTGCCAACTGTTATAAAGGGGCGTCGTGAATGGGATAAAATTGCCGATTGTTATACACTTGATTCATCCCCAACAGTAGAGACTTATATCGAGGTCGAATATCAAAGACGCTTATCAGCCAAATATTTTCCCGAAATTCTTTGCAGTCTTATCGCCAGTACTGGAGCATCTCTTGATCTAGTTTCAGTAGAAAATTCCAACTTGGCTAAGGCTGATCGTGTAAATGTATCTAATGATATTAAAGGAACTGCAAAAAAAATCGAAGTTGCTGAAGCGGAATTAATAGCCAATTCCACAGATATTGATCCCAGTGAAGCTGAATTACTTAAGCAGATTCCTACACGTTCTTTTACTGATAATATGATTCTACAACGGCATTATTTATGGAAAATTTATGCTTCGGGAGATATTGGAGGTAAGAATGACATTCGAGATTGGAGTATGGATAACACTGACTGGACTAAACTCTGTGATATAGATTTCGTAAAAAAATTTAATAGTCCTGAACCTTTACAACATTTTAGAAGACTTGCTTATTTCCGAAGACAAGGTTCTAATACGATTAAAGCCATAGAAAATTTAAAATTCAAAGAAACCATACAATGGGAGGAATCACAAGATTCTTTGGATCCGGCCTCAAATGATTTGCATAAATCCTATTCGGCAAAACAATGGGAGGCAGTTCATGACCTATTCCAATCATTAGGCTTTTCTGATATCGATGATACGAAAATTCTCTCGGGTGATGATGTGTCGAAAGCGTTCGAACAATCATGGGAAAAAATTGTTAAAATTCGACAAGACGCATTATTACTCTTTGGTTTTAAAGAATTACCTGATCTCAAGGCTACAGTGAAATTGATTAATGCTATAGCAGGAAATTGGTGCGGTTATACCATTAAGAGTAGAGCAAAACTTTCAGGACCAAAAGATCAGTGAATGTGGAAACGTACTTATTGGATTGATCGTGAACCATACGGTGAAACTGGTTTCAATAAAGCGGGGACTCCAATACTTCCGCCATATAAACCAGAAGAACCAGAGGTTCAATGCTCTTCATCATCAGCTAATTATATTCAAGAACTCTTTGACTCAATATCTGTTGCCGATACCAACTCAAAATTTACCAATTAATTCAGTGTACCAATGATCTAGTTTAGTAGTATACCTCTGGCAGGAGATTCCTATATTTAACTAACCATTCATCTCAGGTAAGGGGATTTTTTGTTGCCTCTTACAATTAATAAGAAAAAATTCAAATCGAAAAATAATTGCAGGAAAATAATACCAAGGTACCATGGGGATTTTTGTGTTGCGCGATTCTGATTGATCCGATTTTTTAGATTCAGTAGCATGCAAAGTAAGATTAAAATTTTCGATATAGTGATCCGCAAAAGTAATCAAAATTTTTGATACATAAAAGTGATAGCAAAAGTAAGATTTAAAATTTGATATGGTGATACATAAAAGTAAGATTAAAATTTTCGTTCCAGTAATACACAAAGGTATTAGTATGATCCAATTTTTTATACGGAAAAGTGATACGCAAAGGTATGATCTAATTTTTTGATACTAATACGTAAAAGTGATACCCAAAAGTAAGATTAAAATTTTCAACCCAATTTTTTGATATGGTAATACGTAAAAGTAATACGCAAAGGTATCCAATTTTTTGATTTGGTAGTACGTAAAAGTATGATCCAATTTTTTATATGGTGATACGTAAAAGTAAGAATAAATTTTTCGAATCGGTAGCACATAAAAGTATGATCCAATTTTTTTGATCCAAAGTGATACGCAAAAGTATAATCCGATTTTTGATGTATCCAATTTTTATATGGTGATACGAAAAGTGCAAACAAATTTTTTGATTCAGTAATGATCCGATTTTTTAGGAATTTTTTGATCCAAAGTGATACGCAAAAGTGATATGTAAAAGTAAGAACAATTTTTTGATAGTAAAACGACAAAACATAGGTCGATTTTTTGACAAGAAAAAATGATACTCAAAAGCACCAACTATACAAGAAAGGTTTCTAGAGCTCCAAAACATAGTATACTTTCGGTGATAGCCAAAAGTATAATTATTATAGAAAGATATATATTATAAAAATTGTGCTTTTGCATATCACCAAGTAGATACGATTCAGGTATAGAAAAAAGTGATAGCCAAAAGTATAATTAATACAAAATATATATTATAAAAATTGTACCTTTGGATAACACCAGGTAAGTATACAGTTTCGGCACTACGTGCCTCATTCTCGAATTCGAATGGAATGTAAAAAGCCAAAATACGGATTGCCAATTCGGCATTTCATGCCCCATCTCCGCAATCGAAAAAGTTGGCAATTCGCCTAGGAAATGTATTGTTTATAGTGGTATAGGAGATACGTATTTTTTTTTACGAATTGGTTTTTGGTCCAAAGTGGGGGATAGAGGTTCTATTTATACGTTTTTGTAGTAATTTATTAGACTATTTTTGTACTCATAAAAATCGGCATTTCGTGCCTCGTCCTAGTATTGAAGTCAATAGGTCACCAAAAGTCCATCATTATGGACGTCAATAACGATCACTAAAAGTACGACACAAATGCAAACTCGTCGTACCTCAAAGTACGACAAAAATACGAACCAATCGTATAAGTAGGTAACAGTCTACCATAAGTAGGTAACAATATATATATATTGTTACCTACTTGCACTATATTGTTACCTACTTATGTACAAATAAATGTCTGTACTGGCTTACTGACAATACTGGATATATGTCTGGGGAAAAGGGTGGTGCTGTAGTT
>CAUDNR010002336.1:56630-85464 GCA_958430865.1 Entrophospora sp. SA101 | reverse complement strand
TCATGAAAAGGAAAATTACTCAAGCTTAGCTATAAACAAAATTGAATTAAAATTAAGTGCAGAAAATTTGTCTCCAGATATAGAGTATGTTTGAAAGCTGTTCAAAAATAGACATGGGCAACATTTAATTGGAAGCAGTATATTAGATGATGAGGATGTGAGATCCAAAATTTTTTCATATTTAAGAATAAATAAGTTTGATATAACAAATTCTAAATTTTGTGATAATGTATCTGATGAGATCTTATCAATAATTGGAATTAAAAATAAAACAAGTATAAGGTAATATTTTTTATAAAATATTTTTATTTATAATTTATAATATAAAGTTAATTATATAAATGCTTGCTTACACTAGTGCCAGTTCAGCAAAAAGATGGCTCAAAAGATGGGATTCATTTATTCTAAATTTGCAAAAGGAGTTTATGTTGATGGACATGAGTGTGAAGATGTTGTTGAATATAGAAAGAAATATTTAGAATTCATTGAAGGGTAATTTTAATTTTATTCTTGTTTTATATATACAATTAATTAATTAGATTTATCATAATGACACAATAGTTACCAGAAATTGATGCCTAAATTTACTGGTGATGATTTGGAAATTCAAATTAACCCTGAATTGGAAGAAGATGAAAAGATACATGTATTAGTAACACAGGATGAAACAACATTCCAATCTAATGATGATGAAAAAACAGGCTGGAGACCAACCACTGAGATAGAAAGGTCAAGGGAGAACAATGCATGTAAGCAACTTTTTAACTGAAACAATTGGTAGACTTAAATTATCAGATGAACAAAAATTAGAGGTTGAAGAGAACTTTCCTCATGATGCTCAAGTCATCATATGTCCTGGAAAGAATGCAGACAGCTGGTGGAATCTTGAACAGCTAATAGATCAAATAAGAAAAAAAGATCAATATCAAGATAAAGGATAATCAATAATTAATAGATTTATTATTTTTAGATTATTAACAAGGCCATACCAATTTTTGAACTAACACATCCTAATAGTATTGCAGTATTTGCATTTGATCATTCATCAAGTCATACTAAAGTGGCAGATGATGCATTGAATGCATTTACAATGAATCTAAACCCTGCAGGGGGGCAGCCAACTATGAGGGATACTATTTTTGATGGTAAAGTTCAACAAATGGTATTCCCAGATGATTTTCATGTAGAAAAATTGTGTGGAAAACCAAAAGGAATGAAGATAATTTTGGAGGAAAGAGGGTTATAGAGGACTGGCCTAAAAGCATTCTGTAAAAAAAATGGTTAGTTTATTATGCATAATATAATTATATTACAATTATCAAAATATAAAAATAATCATCTTGTTATTATTATTTTATAAGTTTCTTTTGAAGAACCTTTGACTTGTGCTAGACATATCTTAGCAACCCAAGATGATTTTAAAAGCAAAAAACCCTTACTTCAAGAATTAATTGAAGCAAGGGGTCATAAGATCATCTTCTATCCAAAATTTCATTGTGAGCTTAACTACATTGAAATGTATTGGGGGGCTGCTAAACGGTATGTTAGGCAACATTGTAATTACACATGGAAAGGTCTTCAAGAGAATGTTCCCAGAGCCTTTGATTCTATACCATTGAAACAAATTAGAAAATATGCAAGAAGGGCTGCAAATTTTATGAACTGTTACAGGAAAGGCTTAACAGTGTTACAGGCTGAATATATTGTAAAAAAATATAAGTCTCATAGAAAGATTCCAGATAATGTTGTAGAAGAAATTGATGAATTAATATAAATGCATTTTTTGGAAAATCACGTGATAAAAATTAAAAATGTCATTTTTGTAATGAAAGTGATAAAAAAAATTTTTTGCTTTTTTTTTTGAATTTGAAACATTTTGCACAGAATTTGATGTGTTAGAGTGACCCGCACCGTACTGTCACCACCTTTCCAAAGATGAATTGTCAAGTAAAAAGTGAGGAAAAATCCAAAACTGAACATTAAATCGTAAAGAAAATCTGAAACTGATGTTGGGTAGGTTTATTAGAAAAGTATTATTTGGATTAATTTAAAAATTGTAATTAATACATTATTATTACAAGAAAAAAAGTTGTATGTGAATTTCCAAATGAAGTTTTTGATATTTTAATAATTTAGATCCAATATGCCTAGTTAGAGTAGCTTTGGTGTGCAAAACATTAAATAATATTCTCCAAAGATGGATTTCATCTTGATGATTATGATAAAAAGCAATAAATTATTCAAATAAAAATAATAATAGTACAACTGTAAACAACCTATTGTCGACATCATATAATACAACAAAATTGGGTTAATGACAAATTTAAACATGTACCATTTGGAGAATTTCGTAGAAGTTGGGTCACATGTTTAGATCAGGGTTGGCAATAGGCAGATTCATCGAGACCAACAAATTTTGGTCTGGTTCATTGCCATCAATAAAATACCAAGTATGGCTAAATTGTTACATTAATTGACCAACATCATGGCAACCCTAGTTTACAGAAACAATTATTTATGGAACCATTGATGGTTCTATATATATTCATTATGCTACATCTGGTAAATTTTAATTTATGAGCTTAGAGGTCACAAGGGTCAATGCAATCTATAATACGTTGGGCGTTACGAAACCAGAATAGGTGATGTATCATTCACATATAAAGATATTCATACACGTGTGTTTAATATGGATTATACACCGCCATATTTAGTAATGACAATAAATGATTCACCGAAACCAACGATTATTTTATATTTATTATAACTTTTATATTAATTATTTAATATTTTTTTTTTAGGCAAATAAAAGGTGATGAGTGTTGGTATAAAAGAAATCTAAATGACAATTTAAATATTAATAGTGACGTCAAGAATGAAGATGAAGAAGTGGAAGAATAAATAGTAATAAATCAATAATTATTATAAAAGATCAACCAGAACCATAATATCATTAACAAAATTTGGGTGAGAATATAATTGGTTTGAGTAAAAAAAAATATATAAATATGTACATTTTTCATGAATTTATATACAAATATTTAATTTATATTATATTTTTAGATTTTTAATGATGATTTTATTCAGGAGCTTAATGAAATGTAGGTCGAAATTCTCTAATTCCGTTTAAATTCTTATTATATTTAAAATTTATTTATTTATAATATTATTTATTTATATTATTTATTTATATTATTCATTATTAGTATTTATTTAGATTTGATTTATCTATTTATATCACGTTTATCATTATTTATTTATATTATATATATATATATCATTTATTAGTAGAAATCAATGAAGGTTTGGTGCTTATTATGTTAGAAGCACTCTATTGTGATTTCCATTCCATTTTTAATTTTCCCATTCTCTCATATCTCCATTCTCTAATTCACTCCATTAAAACTTTTTCATTCACAATTATTATTTCAAATTTCATTTTTTGATTTTTACTCATTGCTATTTTAATACATAAAATTTTTTTTAGATTCGTACGATAGAGATATTTACTTACACCACTAATTGTGACTTTAATATTCATATTTAATCTTTCATCACTGCGAATAGCAAGTTGTAAGTGCCTTTATGTAATATGTTTTACTCTTAAAATATTTAGATGCATTTCCTGCTAATTCAAGTACTTTTCCAACATGATCACTTGAATAAGAAGAGCTCAATGATAATGAAAATGGTGTTGTCAACATCAAAGCAATTAAAAGACTACAATTAAAAAATCAGGCAATAAAGAACCAACACACAATTATAATTTGAGAAAAAGGTGAAACTAAACATTATTTTTTTATTACTATTACATTAGTTAAAGGTTATCCGGATAGCAATTTTATCTCACTATTACTATTACTATTACTATTACAGATGTCAAACGGGAATCCAACGGATATTATCCAATTAAATTTATAAACACCCAAGGAAATTACGATGAATTTTAAAAGCTGACTATTTGTCTACCTACTATCGAAATTTAAAAGACAAATAGGCGTATCTATTTGACTGTAGAACAAATTTTACTTGGCATATAACATATATTTGTTTACGTAGCGTGAAAAGCGTAAAAACAATCAATACGCGTCGTGTTCAAGCAGCAGCCAATTCTGTTATGAGGGACATTTTACTTATTATACAATATTGGTTATCTCACTAGTTTATATATTTAATAAAGAAAGGGTATGCTAAATTTTTTATCCATTCTCATCCAATAAGATTCAACAATCCAAAACCTATGGAATTAAATCATAGTCAAAGAAGCTATCGCATAACAAGATCATTAAAGAAATTTTATAAATGGAGCAATTTATTTATTATTTAGTTACAAAATTTCATCTATAAAAGATTCAAATACAAATGAACATTATTTATCAAAAGGTTAAAGTCGAAATAGGATCGTTCATGGGGTTAGAAGAGTTAATCAATAGCAAATTATTTACAATGATCTTCGTAGTGGCAATATTCTTCAAGAAAAGTTACTCATACATGTATTAGTGATTTGCGATTATCAATGCCAGCTGACAAATCATCAAATAAAAGTGGCGGCAGTATTACCAGAAGTTTTAAGAGACGAACCATAACAATGGCATTCAGACACCTATAGTTTTGGAGCATTGATGTCAACAATATCAACGGGTCAACAACTGTTCATTAATCCTCCACGTGATGCAGATCTTCCAGTGGGCTATTTGTAAAGGTTTGATCGAGGCCTAGATTTTCTAGCAATACATCAAATTTTTTGAATTTTCATGCAAATGTATGGATACTGATCCTAATAAAAGTCCAACTTCTAAAGAAGTTATTAATGTTTCTTCTATAAAAAAAAAAGAAATCGATAAAATGGATAAGAAAACATTAGGCCCTTCGACAATTCAAACAACTGTTCACCCGAATGCTATTTACACTAGTAGATTATCAAAAGTTTACAAAACTCGCAGCTTGTAAATTAACAATTATTGTCATCCAATTATTTATTTGTTTTATTGTTTTGTATAAATATTTACATCAATGATACCTTTTCATTAGATAATATAAATTATGTATCGTGTAGGATAATAATTGATGACAAAAAGTAAAATTTTCCATTGAACATTTCTGTGGAACATTTAAGTCTGATCCAGATAATCAATTACAGATTATCAGATTTGCCACAATGCCAGTCAAAGAATCTTTTGATTTTATTTACATCATTGTTATCTATATTCGAGTGTTTGTTTATTATTAATTACTAGAATGAATTAATTATTTTAATTAATTCATTTTTTGATGGAACATTTCATCAAACAATCAATCAGTCACCATCACCGGAAATATTCCACTCCCAATTCCATGAAGATGAAGATAATTATTAATGATATAAAAAAAGATATATTAAAGGATGTTTAATATTATCGGAATAAAAACCAAAAAAAATTTTCCAAAAAAATTTGCCGATCTAAACAAAAATGTTGCAAGTAATGGTTTGCTTGATTTTTGTTTGTGAGGAACATGACGTCTACTTGCAAAAAAAAATGATGCAATACTAATATGGTAAATTAATTATAACATTGCTGACATGTGGATGACGCAAGTTAAAGTAAATGCCTGCCTACCCCTATTTTATGAACCAAAGTTGGGCAATATCTCGCAAAGGATGGGGAAAAGACTTCTTTAAGGAGGGGAGTGTTGAATTGAGAACACGCTAAACAGCACGTTGGCAGTCTTGGCCTTTTATATAAAATAGACAATCCTTACGTGGTTCCCATTAAATTAATGGTGAATCTTTAACATCACTATAATAAATATTACAATTATAATAATAAATAACATGAATGACTGTGATGATATATTATAACATAATTGAAGGTTGTCGCCATCTTTTGTTGATGATTATTAATCTGAAAGTCATGAATATGATTGGAATGCTGTTTAGTAATAAATAATATTTGTCTAAAATTTTGCGTTGAAAGACTCGAAGCTACTTTTTTTTAATATTGGATGTTTTTGATTGCAATTATTCAAACGATTGCGCGTACATTTTTTATCTTATGATGTTAAAGACTTGACAACCATAATAATAATTATCAATGGTAACAATAACTAATAAATGATGGTGGAGTTTTATTTATTATAATGACAAAAATTTTTACTTTGATTTATTTTTGATAGACTCGTTTCGAAGTGGGTCTGACTTCATCCAACGTAGTTGTAGCGCCTGTTTGAGCTCTGGCGGCAGATCCACCTAATTATGAAATTATTAATATTTTTCATGATCACAACTTATTTTCTTTATGCGACTATAATTATTAACCTTCTTTTGGTTTTCCAGTTTTTTCATCAACATTTTTCAATCGTTCTGCTTCGCGTTTTTCAACTTCTTCTTGGGAAGGATGAGGCAATTTGGTGTGAGGCGCGACGATATTACCATCTTTAAAAGTTTTTTGCATCATTTTTAATTATTTATTTAATTATTTATTTTTTTGTTTGTTTATAAGGGTTATTATTGTTTACTATGGGATTAAGGTTTGAGATTAAATTAATTTCACAATTTTAGATAATTTTTTTTGAATGAAAAATTTTTTTATTTATAATAAAACTATTATTAATATTATGTACAACTAATAATTATAAACATGATGTAACTTAGAGAACGATTACAAATACAAATATATGTTTTAATAATGATAATATATTTATAATCAAATTTTTTTTATTTATAATATGTAAAAATATGATGTAAATTTTATCATTATTACACAAAAATATTATAGTATGAAAAAAATCTTAATGTTTAAAAATGAAGTCGGAAAAATAGTCGAATTTCGGCTTAATAATAAAAACTGATCGAAATGATGATGATATAATTTTACAAATGAATGTTGTGTGATATTGTAAGAATTTTTTGGGGATTTTTTTGTGATTTTTTTTTTTTGGGGTGCTAGTTTTTAGCATTTTTTAAAAGTATTGATATTACTACAATAGTACATGATGACATATATACATGCGAGTATTTATAATTTTAGTTGTAATATTTTGACTTGAATTTTCTACGTTTTCTTTTTGTAATAATTACGCTTACTATATTCACCGGATTCATCGCTTTTGAGTATCTTCGAAGGGTGGAATAAGACGATGAGGAGCTATTAGAATGATTATCGTCATCAGATGCTGTAGAAGATTTACTGCTGGTTGACGTGGTTGGAATTGGTTGTGTTCGTGGTGCGTTATTATTAATATTGTTATTATTAATGTCATTTCCATGACTGGTGTTGACATCATTGCCATGGCTTCCGTGTTGTTGTTGATAATCAATTGTTTTAACGACTTTTTTAATTGGCGTAAAAATTATTCTTTTAGTTTTACGAAGAAAATATTTCTTTGTATGATTTACAGATCTTAAAGTTGCAACTGTGTTCAATGATGATTTATGCCTGCTTCTCAATGACGGACGACGACGGATAAAATCAGCAGCGTAGTCATAATTGAATAAAATTGAATTTCTATTAGGCATTTTGAATGTTTAGTTTTTAAGACGAGAGGACCTTTGGGATTTTTTATCTAATATATTTTTAATTTAATTTAATTAATTAATTCTCTTTTATTTTTTTTTTTGAATTTTATTTTCGAATTTTTTATTATTTTCGAATTTTATTTCGAAATGAATTTTTTCAAGAGACTTTTTGAGAATATATTTATAATAAAAAAATAGGGTTCGTTCGAACCTTGTAGAAATTCACAATGACATCAGAATTTAAAGTGTAACAAAAACAATAGTGACAATATGACGATTAGAATATCAAAATTACATATTACATTTTCTTCAATCATTGCCAAATTTGAATATTTTTCCGCCACATTTTACAAATAATAAAGAAATAGTAAAAAAAATATTTTTATTCAAAAAATTTGTAGTCTAAAAATAAAACGGGTCAGCTCGTTCATTATGCGATACAAAATTCACACGTAATTGTTAATTGAATTTTTATTGATTAAAATGAAGATCAGATGAATTAATCAATTTAATTTAGCGTTTTAATGCTTTTCGGACATCAGCTTCCCTTGTTTTGTCTAGAATTCAAATTAAAATTGACATGCATGTTGTTTTCTATACAATAAATGAAACATGACAAGTTCTTAAATTTAATGTGTGAGAAAAGAAAAAAATCTTGTGACTGTATATAGAAATAATTTACGCTATTATTAAACCGAGAAAGATCAAATGATTCGTATTAATAATATTAAATATTAATAATCCAGCGAATTTTTTTCATCATGATGATATGATGAATATAGTATTATCCATTATCTTGAAAAAAAAAGGTGAGGTCAAGAAAGTACAGTGATGTCAAAAAAAGATAAAGGACCTATGACCTATGACGTCATAATAAATGTCGTAATTCATGCGGCATTTTAAAATAGAGTTTTTTAAGGACATTCAACAGATAGATCATGCATATTTTTTATTAAGGAAATAATGTATGTGATCGGATTATTTTTTGAAAATTAGGGATCAAATTAATAAAACATGTCAAGGGAGGATTGACGTATGTGCATGAAAATCTTGACTGTTAAAACGGAGAATAATTTGCATTTATAAGGAGATTGAATTAGTTATTTTCAAATGAAAGGATATTGGGGGTAAAACGGAGACACAAAAAAATATCCGATAGCAAATAGTAAGTAATCAATGAAAGAAAATCATGCATGCGGTCAAAAGAACGGAATATTTATGTGCAAAATATTACAGATGTGTTTAATTTTCATGTGGGCAGATTTGACTGTGATAACTCGGTTAATTTCACCCATCAAAAAAAAAATATAATTTTTTTTTCTTGCTGCCGGAGTTAAACTGGAGTTGAATTGTGGGGTTTTGAATTGATTTTAGGAATCTCTTTAAAGCCATTTAAAAGTCGTTTTTAAGCATTAATTTCAATGGGATTGGATAAAGAATGTTTTTGTTTTGTTTTGATCATGTCTCACTCAATTTTGAAATGTGACAAATTCGAATTGTGTAACAAACCGTTTTTAAAAAATCATATTATTATTATTAAACTGCACCATCAAAAAGGAACTCTTTGTGTAAAGCCATGGCTATCCTTCAAAAGAAGGTTTTCCATCTTGCTGTAAATTTTTTGAAAATTGATGAGAAGATGCAAAATAATTTAGGCATTCGTATGGGTATTGCTTTATGTGGGGTAATCAAGAATTATTTTAACAATCCATCCGCGAAACGATAATAATTTACCAAGTAAAAATTATCTAATCAATCGAGACTCTAAAACTGTAGTAACCTCAAAAATTGAAGCAGATAACAGATATCATGTGATTTATTATTTGAATATTCTATACTTAACAGACAAATTATCCGTTAAATCGAGATCCATTGTCGCTGTGTACTTTTTCATTTAAGGAATAATTAGAGTCATATAAGAATACATAAGCAACAGTCTTTTCTGAATAATAATAACTAAAAAAACTCTTTTCGTCTTCTAAATAATAACAACTAAAAAGCCCCTTTTCGTACCCTTGTCGTTAACTTGAAAAGGATTTTTTATCTTTTTTTATTTCTTGTTATCTTTCGTCTAACTCGAAAAAACATTTTTTATCTTTTGCTTATCTTTGGCCTAATTCGAAAAGAACTTTTTAATGGAAGGAACGATGAGGGTGTGCTGGAAGGTGATAATATGGAGGAAAGTGGCGGTAATGGGAATGCGGTACTGGTAGTAATTATGATAATGATAATAATGCAACGACAACGAACAATAGATAAGTTTCTAGCGAAGAAGAAGAGGAGGAGGAGGAACGGAACGAGAAATCTATTGCGGTAGAAGTTCTAGTGGAATCGATTATGACGAAGTGATCGGTATTCTTAGCAGTAAAGAAAAGCAGTAATTAAAATTATGGGTTGAAAACATAAGAACATAACGACAGTGATGATAATGGAAACATGGATATTATTGGTAGCGATGATGATGATAATTATAGATAGTAACAATGAAGAACTAGCAATATCTTTGGTTTATTTCGAAAAAACTTTTTTTATTTTCACCCGACTCGAAGAACCTTTTTTTTTTTTATCATTTATTTAATTTGAAGAGCCTTTTTTTTATCATTTTATTTTCGTTTATTTTCGTCTGAAAGAACTTTTTTTATTTGGCCATTGAGATCAACAAGTTTTTGATCCTGTTAATAAAATAAATATGTTACACAAATAAAATCATGGAGTATGTCACAATTAAAAAACTGTTTTTAGTATTAGTAATAATATTAGTAGTAATTAGACAATCGGATAAATAATTATAAATTGTAAATTTACATAATACATATTTTTTAATTTGATTTTATTGATGGTATTCATTGTAATATTATAATATTATTGAAAAAAAATCATAAAATTAATATATTTATCATTAGATATGCAACAAAACAACATGATAAATGAATGTTTAGACAATTTAAAAAAATACGTAGTATCTTTCTATTGATCATGATCGTCCAGGAAGTGACGGCAAAATCCAAGAACTTGGTAATAGTTGCCGAGCATCACATAAATTGGAATCGAAGCGTGGCGCACAGGTCATGCATGCTCATTTAAAAGCTTGGTTCACTCTATGTTGGAATATATTCAAAATTTTATAAAAATTTTTTGTATACCTAATATATATTTTGTTTAAAATTTTTTGTAACTTTAAATATCGAGATTAATAAAATACATTTTTAAAATGTGAATCTCGTACCAAATTTTGATAGAGTTTTGCACAAGACATTTATTTATATTATCAAGTACTCTAAATAATTGATTGAAAGAAAGTTTACCTGTGTATTTGATAATTATGGAGGGGATAGAATTCATATTTTTATTAATCGAAATCATATTAATATATTCGACAGGCAATATCCCAAAATTCGATCAGTATAGGTATGGTTACACACTGCGCTATAGATTTGTACTACAAATTTACAGTAATCATTAGAATTTGATTGGCTAACAAATGAAAATAACAAGAGATCTCTGATCCAAATATTAGTATTGGTATTAATATTAAAAAACAAAGTTGGGACAAGCGCTTTTTTATTAATTATCTAGCAATGTAATAAACAAATAGATTCGCAGAATCTATGAAGGTGCTAAAATTTTAATGTCATGCTTTATTAAACTATAATAGTTCTATTTACGGAACTTATTTTATATTTGTAAACAATCCATAATACTCGCGGAATCACTGGCTATCGTACCGTTCAAACAAAACTTTAGGTCTTATTGGGAGAGGCATTGAAAAAGATTAGTAACTGCAACAATGATATATAGTACAGAAATTGTTCAAGGATAACAATGACTAACAAAACATCAACCAAGATGCATATTATTAATTAATTACAAGATAGTATTAATACTACTGAAGAAGAAATAACATCATTTATTTTTATTGAATATATTGAAGAAAAAACACTACACCTATTAATTTATTTTAATAACAGAATAAGTAGTGGTACCTTCTCCTATATAAAAGAAGAAGAACATAGAAAATATACAAACAGCTTGATCAAAGCCATTTATATATCAAACCCGTTTAGGAAGAAGAAGTTTACTGAGTTACTTATGCAATGGAATGGCGTGAGTGATAAACCATTAATATTAAAATATCCTCAACGAAATGAAATAAAGGAACTTTAGCGAGTGAAACACAATCAAATGCGGTTGATTTAATAAACTGGATAAATAAACCGGGTCAATCTTGCTATCTTTTGAATCATGCAGTAGATTTATATTAGTTAGTATTAAAGAATTTATGCAATTTCATAATTGTAGCGACAGAATTGAAAAAAAAAAGTAGGATTGGGCTTAGAATTGTGCTAATCAAGGCCTTCTACTTGGAGAAAATATGGCAGAATTACACTACCACTAATCATCAAGTCGCAGTTATTTCACTACTACTAAAAACATCAAATGATAACCTCAAATAATTGATGATCGACGGTGATAACAGCATCATACGCGACATACTCACTTCTAGAGTAGTTTAAAAGGATATCACAGTAAAAACAACCAATAAGATAACATTTCACATAAAAAGAAGGAATTTTATGGCCATCAGCCAATGTCAATTTGGTCATAGTCATGTTTGTTTTGATCATGTGATACAACTACTTGTGTTACGTTTGTGCCGTTGAAATGCAAGATTTACTTGTATACTAATAAAAAAAATATTGAATGCCTTCTTTCTATCTATATATCTATCTATTAAATTGAACAATTCCATTTATTGGACTAAAGTGGTTTGAGCAATAAACATTTATTATTATTGCTTCTAAATGAACCAATCGAACAAAGAGTTGCGTCATCCTGAAAAATCCTGAAAGTTTGATTAGATGTAATTTCATTAATATGTAAGTTGGAACAATAAAAAATATATCAATCAATCTTTGAAATCAATTTGGTTGAGAAGGGAACTTTTCGCGAGGTTACACCACGGTAACAGCTACGGATTTCCATTTGGAAGCACTAATAATTCCCACATTCTTTATAGGAAAATTTTTTTGGAAGGACTATAGTTTTATGTTGACAATGATTGTATTAAGTCTCTATCTATATATAATGATGATTTTTTGGAAAAATTATTGGTTTTTTATAACAGATGAAATCATTAATCAATCTTTAAATTGTCAAATCTTTCTTTAAATTTCCAAAATTTCCAATCAATCAATCAATCAATCAACAATAATCGACAATCAATCAATCAATCTATCAATCTATCTATCTATCTATCAAGTATTAATTTTACGCATCCTTCTCTTTGTGTCGTTATTCACAAAAAAAAATATTCCAAGAGGGTTTATTTATATATAGAGAGTTGAATTTTTAGATAGTTAATTATTATTATTATTATTATTATTATTATTATTATTATTATTATTATTGATTTATTTATATTGTTTATTGTGTATTTTTTTTTTACGCTCATTGTTTGTTTGTCTCATGATAATGATAATACAACTTTCCACAAAAAATGATTCATACGTCATTCATTATTATTATTAATCAATATTGGGATAGTTGTTCAAAAAATTATCCAATTAATCCATTTGGAGAAAGGCCTTTACTATATGTTTATTTATTTGCCCATATTTATTTATAAAACTTACGCACTTTATTGTTATTGTTTTTTTGAAATTATTCATTGTAAACAAAGCAAAAGTTTTAATCAAATGACCCAAATTAGTATATTATCTTTCTTCTTGAATTTATTTATTTTTAAAAAAGAATTTGATTTTTTGATTTTTATCAAACCTTAATCTGTTTAAAGTTGGTTTGTTTATATTTATCTAATTTATATTTAACAACAAAAAGATACTTATCATAAAAAATTTTCCTGTTTAATAAATCCATTTTTCGTATTTTGTTTGGTGAATTTGAATTAATTGATCATTTAATCTCCTAAATGATAAACAAAAAATTTAGTATAAATATGCATTAATTAATTCTTAACATGCTTGCTGAAACAATTTAATATATTTTTAATTATAAAATTTTTTTATTATATTTACGTGAATGAATACTTTATTGCTTATTAACATTTTAAAAAATTTAAAAAATTTGAAAAAAATATAAACAATCGCATTTTTCACTTTTTGGATTTGAGCTAATGAAGTTTTACGTTCTTACCAGAATTATTAATTATAGATATTTGTTTGTGATTTTGAGTATTAATAATTATAATTATAGTTGTGGTACCACTAGTAGTAGTCGTAGTAGTAGTAGTCTTGGTAATATTAGTAGTAGCAATTTAGTTATTTGATTGGAATTTTTTTTAAAGAAAAAAAAAGAAGGATTTATTTGTTCTAAAGGATTTCTCTATTTTGGTAACACACATAAATTAAAAAATCTAACTCTAACCATAAAAAGTAACTGAAAGGCCTAATGAATATGAGGGGTGGCAAAGATCAAATGTCCTTAGCTAATCATCCAAATACAAACTATATTGACATCACAGATAGTAGTAGTGACGGCGATGGTGATAACAATAGTGATGGTAATAGTTATAATAGTGATATAAATAATAATAATAATATCAATAATATTGTTATTATTAGCGAAAATAATTATAATAACTTGAGCAACCCATTCGTCAGCAGTATTAACAACAACAACAACAATAATAATAATGTCATCACCACCACAAATAATTATGGAGGGACGTACCAGCAGCAACAGCAACAGCAACAGCAACAGCAACATCATCAAAGTCAAGAGCACCAGCAACGAAAGGCAGAAGGAAGTCAAAAACAACAAGATGAAGATGGTAATAATAGATGTCCAGATTGTGGAAAAGAATTTGCCTCGCTAAATAGCTGGTGTAGAGCTTGCTCTATTAATCAATTAAGACAACAATTTATAAATTGGACAAGTGGAAATAAGTTAATTGATGAGTTGATCCAAGAGACACAATTGACGGCGACGTCAAGCTGTAATTATTTGGAATGGATTCCTTTTGAAAATATCGAATTAAGACAATTTAAGAGTGAGGGTGGCTACAGCGCGATCTATTCTGCAGTTTGGTTAGAAGGTCCAAAATGGATCTATGATGAGGCATCTGAAGATTACACCAGAACTGGTCCAACTAAAGTTGCTTTAAAAAGATTCAATAATCTCAATTCCATTACAGTTGAATTCATCAACCAGGTAATTTATTTATTTATTTTTTTATTTTTTTATTTATGTTTGACATATATACACCCTGTATTTATACATCCTATAAATTCCTACTTCTATTCTGTCTTTCTCGCAAATTATTAATTATAGGTAAAAAAATATTTAAATTGTTTGCAATGTGGCTCATTGGCGGATTGTTTTGGCATAACAAAAGACTCGACGTCGTGTTATATGTTTGTAATGAAGTATTACGAGAATGGTAACTTGTACCAATACCTGAATTATGTCAAGGGTGTGATCAGTTGGAGAGATATGATCGACATGTTGTGGGATATTTCATGTGGACTGGAGAAAATCCATTCCCAAGATTTGTTTCATGGTAATCTTCATGGTGGTAATTTGTTAATCGAAGAGGAAAATGTTTCAACCGATGCAAAACTTGCTGATGTGGGATTTTATGGGCCTGTCAGTAATGATTTATCATTCAAAAGAAAAGACAACAAGATTTATGGCGTTTTACCATTTGTTGCTCCCGAAATATTGATGTTATCGTCCAACACTTCTACTAAATTTCCATCTTCTGACGACTACGATTATAACGATCAAGACTATTGCTATTTCAGACGAAAGTCCGACATTTATAGTTTTGGAATAACAATGTGGACCTTGGCATCAGGTGTAAAGCCATGGTGTGATAGAGCACATGATGAACAATTGGCAATTGATATTTGCAAAGGTTTACGACCAGAAGGAATACGAGACATGCCAAAATATTATAAAGATTTGATGGAGAGATGTTGGCATTCATCACCAGACCAAAGACCTACGGCTAGAGAGTTGACGAAAATATTTTCCGATTGGA
Organism: Entrophospora sp. SA101; assembly: GCA_958430865.1. Classification (NCBI taxonomy): domain Eukaryota; kingdom Fungi; phylum Glomeromycota; class Glomeromycetes; order Entrophosporales; family Entrophosporaceae; genus Entrophospora; species Entrophospora sp. SA101. The sequence continues at coordinate 69,967 of CAUDNR010002336.1, read as the reverse complement.
TTTATGATATGTGTGACAATCCAAACGAAACGGATATTTCTATAGATTTTTCTAAAGCGGAAGATGAAAGGTGGAAGTTGATTAGCAGACAACACAATAAATCTTATACTCCTCCCAAACAACATCCTCAGGCTTTTTACACCAGCCGAGAGTTTTATTTTCCTAATCTTACCAATCAATAAATTAGCAGAGGCAACAAAACATTGGATGAGTTGATTAATAATAGCACACCAAAATATCGATATATAGTAATTTATGATTATCTTCAATGGATTCCTCACGATGAAAAGGTAGTTATTATTCGAGACAATATTAATGTTAGACGTTGTTTTTAGATGTTAGACATGGTGGGCGGCAGTGGAAAATCTTTCATTCATACTCTATAATAGTAATTTTATATTTTTATTGGCAGGATTTTTTCCAATTATGCAATAAGGTTTTAAATTAATTTAAGAATTAATTAATTAATTAATTTAATTAAGCTATGGGTAATTTTTTTATTATATTATATTATTATACTGTTATATTATTATTATATTGTTATATTATTATACTGTATTGTTATACTATTTACTTTATTATCTAAAAAGATGTACAACAAATTTCATTTTCATTTTCATTCATTAAACCATTCAACCATTCATTCATTCATTCATTTCGTCTTTCTTTCTTTTCCTCTTTCAAAAAACAATAAAATAAAATAAAATAAAATAAAATCATTTTTTAATAGAAAGTTGATTTTTTCCTAAAAAAAAGTTTATATGTATGTATACAATAAAATAGTAATGATAGTGGATAATGATATATAATTTATACATATATAGTTATATAATATTACATAATGTAAAAAGCTTATGTAACTTCCTGTGTCATTTTATTCAAAAAAACTCCTACACAAAAAAAAAATTTTTTTGTCAAATTAATAATAAAATACAAAAAAGAAAACAAATAATTTTTTTTTAAAAAATCTCTAATCTTCACCCACTCCTCCTAATTCTCTATCTCTCTCTTTATATATATATATATATACACACACACATACACATTATACATATATAACTAACCATCAAATTCGTCTTCATAATCCTCTTGTTTTTTAATTCCGGTATATATAAAACTAGACTTTCCATATTTTTGAATTTGATTACGACGTTTGTTCCAAAAAAGAAACGACATGACCAAATATATAAACACCAAACTTCCCGCATAAACGTAATAAGCGTCAAGAAGGAACGGATTGACATCATATAAATCTAGACCAAGTGAGATTTGCACTAGTGCCAATAAAACCAAACATCTACCAAACCACCAATGAAGTTTTGTCCACCATGGAATGGATTTACGATTTGGATCGTACATGTGATGGTGTATACCGCCAATCAATAGTTGAACAAATAAACAAATCAAGATCACCATTCCAATAACCTATCAATGGGATGAATGTGAAATTATTAAGGAATTAATAAGGAATCAATTAGGGAATCAATTTAGGAACTAAATAGTAAAGACCATTAATCTTTTAATATATAAAATTACATTTAATCATCATTCTCCTCCTTCTTCTCCTCCTCCTTTTAAAATTATCTTTACTTACGTGATGACTATTTCTTGTAGTGAAACTTGCACCCGAAGGGAATGCCATAATGAAACCGATAACTGTTAATGGCAAAGCTAACAAGGCTTGAATTCCCCAATGCAGACTGAACCAACGTTTAGGTAAAACGTTTCTTCCAAATCTTGCGAAAAATACACCTAAAGGTGCCGCTACTGCCCACGCTGCAAACATCAACGAACCTTTTAAAATAATTATAAATAACAATAATCATTATCATTATTATTCTATTATCACTGTGATTATATATAAGTTATATATTATTATATGTTCATTTTTATATATATCCATTTTTACACCAATTTATATCCACCCTCGAATAATTACCGTGTATGATGAGAAACAGAACACGTTTGCTTATAGGAGGAGATGATGATAATGCCATATTTCCATGTGAAGAATGTTCAGTAATTTCCATGGTGAAAGGATCATCGGGTGGTCGGTTGCTAGTATGTACAGCCCAAATGAAATTTGAAGCGATCGTTGAATCTTGTACCGACACTAGACGTTTGAAAATCACTACTAATTTGCTGCTACCATCGCTACTATTGTTAGTTTGGATTCCACTGGTTGGATCCAATTCAAGATCTGCTTGTCGATCTGTTACTGTAGGCACCGCGTAGGTTTTTGCAACACGTTGTGATAATGCAACTTTTCCGTCTGTACGAAGCCATGCTAACTGTGCGTGTGCATGTATTTATGAATGGGGGTGGGTGGGCGAACGGCGGATGGAATGAGTGAGTGAGTGAGTGGATTATTTTGTTGTGAATTTATATGATATTAAAAACTATATAATTAATTAATTAATTAATTACCACCAAATAACTATCAAGCATACTATCACCAATTCCTATTCCCATCCATCTACAAATATATTATGTGTAATGTTTGCAAATTATAATTATGATTTTACTAGAAAGAAAGAAAGAAGGATAGATTGATTGATTTGACGGACCCAATAGTCGATGGAGCTTCCAATCTAAATGTTGCATAAGTTTGTGCCGAAGTATTAGGTACATCTACTGATATACAATATTGCGAATTATTATCACAATATTGATTTTGTGTAAATGCTCCTAAAATAATAAATATATAAATATACAATTAATAATTGATAAAAAATTCCCAAAATATAAAGATTGTTGTTGTACCTTGAATTAAAATACATGATAATAATAATGTAAAAATGATATTTTGTTTTATCATGATGATTTCAATGGTTTCAATTTTAATGGTTTCATTAAATATTTACAGTGTATATTTAGGTATATTTATAAACAAATATAAAATCGAAAAGAATAATCTTTTCCGAATGATTTTTTTTTAGGAAAATCAATCAAGATAAATTTCAAAAATAATAAAAAAATATGAGGCTGTGAATGGTGAAAAATCGAAGCCAAATTTTTTTTTAAGAAAAGATTATTTATCATCATTTATAAATAATTTTTCTCACAGTGTGTACACAATAATAATAAATATGGGGGCTTATAGTTCAAGAATTCCTTTATTTGTTTCAAGGATAAGGTTACACGATATTAAATAAAAAATAGCAATAATAAATAGAGATTGAGTCATCGTTACTTGAATCATCGGTTTTTTTATTACTGCTATTGTTGTATAAAATTGCTACATTAATATATGTTGATGACTCTCCCTATCAAAGCATTATCTTTTTCTGGTAAGGTGTAACAAACACCATAAGGAGAGAAGACCAATCAAAATTGAAAGAAAGTAGTAGGTTTGATTAATAAATGTTATTTTATTGGACACCTGGTCCCGAATCAATCTTTTTAATGCCGCATCAACGTCACAAGGATATTAATATGGTATAGAAACCGTACCCACTTTACTTAATACTAAAATTACATCATGATTTTCCTCTATAAAAAGGCCTATATAATATACATACATTAATATTATTCTGAATCACACAATGTAGTTTACCTATCTACCTACATACGAAGGCATGCTGCAACAAAACCAGACAAAGCGAACACTTGTACAATACATTACAGTTGGTGTACGCAATGATGATTACCTTTACTACATTAACTTTAAATAATTTTGAAGATAAGAAATATAACATGAATGTTAATGATGATGATGATTGGGTTTCTTTTACTCAAATGGACATTTCTCAAGTCCTAATAATACGACGGAAAATATTTTTTGGAATCGACAGATGATGTGAATGGATGAATCATGTTGTTTTGTACACATTCTGCATAACAAATTTACAACTACTATGATGATATATATCTGACAACAGAAAGTTCACAAATCCTAATCATTGTTGGCGGTAAATATTTTTTCACTTATGGTGTTGATTCTATTATCAAAACTTTTGATGTCGTGACAAATAAAGTTGTTGTGAAATTACATGGTCATAAGAGTCTGGCTAGAGGATTATGGTATGACAATTATTGATAACTTGTAGATTTGATAAAACTGTTAAAAGTATGGGGACATGATTAATCTTTTTTAGAAAAAAATAACAACAACAATAATAATAAAGATATCATTAATTAATTCTTACTTGCAAATTATTATAATAGAGAGACTATGAAATATTACTTATTATTTGATATATATAGATTTCAAATGTCTGTTATTTGTTTTATATGTAGCACAGACTTTTTATGTTGCTATCTAAGACTGCTTAAATAACATTATTATTAATAATATGATCGTTGTTATTATTGCTGTTGTTATTAATATTGTTGATTTCTTCATTAATATCACTGCAATTATTATTATTATCATTACCATTAACAGAACTATTACCAACATCAAAATAATAATTAATATCCATGTTATTATGAATTACAGTGATGATAGGATTTAGATAATTTTAATTGGGGCATTATTTGTAAGGTAAAAGAATCAAAATCTATATATGTGTATAAGAGAAAAGAAAAGATGAAAATCTATGACTTTTTAAAAAATGCCTTGTGATGATGACATTGAACTTTTGTTTTTGAATAAAAAGAAATATATATATATATATACACGACATGTAAAAAAAAAGATAAATGAAATATATTGTGATCTTGTTTCGGCAAGAGACTCTAACATTAACGAAAAGTCTTTATGATACTCTTTTTTTCTCTCCAGCTTAAACTAATCGGTCCATCCAAATATAGTATCCTTCACTGGCAAATCGCGAACCTGGCTGATCCAATACATATATTAATACGTGCAAATTGAATCCGGTAATCAGGACTCCATATTAATATACTTCCAACCAGAACAGTGTCTAAAATCTGAACCCGAAATTGTGTGCGGTACTAGCACATTATTATCATATTAAAGTGCGTTGACCACACATTATTAGCAAGCTAATGTGCGGGTAATTTTACATATAATTTACATAAATAATCAAATAATATACTTTTCGGTATGATTGTGTACCTGTTGTAAAAATATGTTTCTTTTTTGCATTTTTACATTAGCCGCAAAACATTGTCACCCTTTTCATTAATATCTTCATTTTTTTCAAGCCAAGGGCAAACTCTTAACCAATTTGGATCAAAATCTTCACGTATCTTTTTTATTTATTTCTTGTCTGGTTATTTCATTTATTTTTTCACCCTTGTGTATTTGCTACCTGTTTGGATCCTTTATTACTTTTTTCTTTATTTTCACAAATAACAAATTTATCCATTATCGTATACTTTTCAAGAGCTTTGATGTGAATGGAGTGAATAAAAAGATGTTTTGTATTGAAAAAGAAAAAAATTGTGAGAAAAAAAAGTATTTTTTATTTTATTATTTGAGCCACAAAAATTTATGATTTTCATAAAAAAATTAGGTTATTTCCCAAATATACAGTGCGGATCATCTATACTCAAAAGTTAAAATTTTTGAAATATTATGTGATCCACACATTGGATTTTTAAAAACTCACCACCATTCAATTCGGCTTTAAAAAGGGAGTCTATTAATCTAAAAAAAAAATTTGTCTCAAATTTTCTTTTTCATAGATTTTTTAAATTTGAAAGTTATGCTCAGAAGTGCAACAATAATTTTCGTGTTACAATATTTTGAATCTCATGACCAAATTTGGTAATGATTTTCTTTTAATGTAATATGTTCGTTAAACATCCTTATATTTGAAATTTACTTGGTCTCAATTTATCAAGTGTATAACAAAATTCGGAATTTTCAAAATGCTAAGGCTCAGCCAATTTTCAGTTAAAAAAAACAGCCGATAAGTTCTGAAGCTTGAGTCATGAACAATAAAACTTATCGGTTAAATTTTAAAATTAGATAAATTTTTTTTGTTTTTAGTGTTTTGAAGTTATTATAAGCAATTAATAATTATAGATGATCTGCACCGTAGAAATTATACTGCGGAAGCTAAATCTCCTAATTTTTTACGAATTCATTATTTTTAAAAAAAAATTTTCTGGACCTCACTAAATCTAATGATGACAATAATCTTTATTAAAGGTTTTCCTGGCCTCAGAATTATAGCGTTTTTACTTATTATATTCATTGTTTGGACTTTTATTCCAAATGGGCAAAGAATTGGGTTTGCACCAGGATTTCCAGGTAAAGAAAAAAAAAATTCATCTTGTTCCTAACGAATGATTCACTCGAAGCTGAACAAAAGCTAGCAAACACTAAAATAAACCTTTTAGATTCTAAAACCACCAAAATTCCAGAGAAATTGCCAAAGGAAGAGACAGTAATTTCACCTCATTTACAATCCTCACATTGTACTATACCACATCCTGGACATCCACTCATCCAATATGCATTAATGATAGATGCGGGTTCTACAGGATCTCGGATTCATGTTTATAAGTTTAACTATTGTAAATCAGCACCAGAATTAGAGGATGAAGTGTTTGCCCAAATCGAACCTGGCCTTTCTGCATATGTTAATAATCCTAAGAAAGCAGCAAGAAGCTTGGATGGATTATTGAAAGTTGCACTTGAAAATGTTCCCAAAGAGTTACATGATTGTACACCAGTGGCAGTTAAAGCTACTGCTGGTTTACGTTTGTTAGGAGCTGGAAAAAGTGAACGTATATTAGAAGCCGTCAGAAATCATTTAGAAAAGAAATATCCTTTTCCAATTGAAAAAGATGGAGTGGTAATTATGGATGGTAAAGATGAAGGTATTATGATTTCCTTCTATTTTTAACTAACTAACTCACTGTTTATATTTATAACTAGATCTATAATTTATTTTATTAAATAATTAAATAAATAGGTATTTATGGGTGGATTACAGTTAATTACTTATTAAATAAAGTTGGCTCGCCAAAAAAATTACCTACAGTTGCAACTCTTGACCTTGGAGGTGCTTCAACTGAAATAGTTTTTGAGCCTGAAACAACAGATGATTTTGAAGTGCCAGCTGGAGAACATAGATATGAATTACAGTATGGCGGACATAAATATATTTTATACCAACACTCTTATTTACATTATGGATTGATGGAGGCAAGAAGGGAAATTAAAAATTTCACGGCAAATTTATGGCATGAAAACATTGTTGGCGATAAGGAATATGATAAACATCTTATTCCACATCCCTGTTTACCTGTAAATTATACTGAGCTATGGGGAACTAATTTTGGTGGTTCGGTTAAAATTATTGGTACAGGTGGTGGTCATGCTCAATGTAGATTTATAGCAGAACAAATACTTAACAAACATAAAAAATGTTCATTATCGCCATGTTCTTTCAATGGTATATATCAGCCATCACTTACTGAAACATTTCCAATGCATGATATTTATGCTTTTTCATATTTCTATGACCGTATAAGTCCATTGGGAACTCCATCAGAATTTACTTTAAAAGAACTTCGTGATCTCACTGATCAAGTTTGTTCAGGAAATTATGGTAAATTTTCTCATTTACCAGAAGCTATGAAGGAACTTCAAAAGGATCCACATTATTGTATGGATTTAACATTTATTTATGAGCTTTTACATACTGGTTATGAAATGCCTTTAGAAAGAGAAATAAAGATTGCCAAAAAAATAATAGGAATAGAGGCTGGATGGTGTCTTGGAGCAGCAATAGCAACTCTAGATCAAGATTTTAGATGTAAAGAAATCTAGTATATTTTATTCATTCATTCATATACTGCTTAGGCCACACAAATAAAATTTTTACTTGTTGGTGGAATTCCCAAAAAAATTTATGTAAAAGTTGTTATAATGTCACATGATATATATTTTGGTTATTTTTTTCTTTCTTGTGATAATTAATTCACAGTCATTACAATAAAAATAAAATTCATCTTTTACATAAGTTGTACTTACTGGTGGTTCCTTTAAACCACAAGAAAAACAGATTTCTTGAAATAAATTAGATGAATTTCCATTGGACTATTGCAAATTAAACAAGTCATTAACCCTAATTTTTTTTATGATCTCTAAAACATCATTTTTGTCAAATAATCCTGATTGGTTTTCAATTGATCCGTTATAATCTGAGCATATTGTATCATTTTCACTATCTTCTTCCAATTCAGTGAAACTCCTTTTCATATTAAAATTAGATGATGAACTATTGTTAAGTGAAGAAATTCCATTAATATTATTTGAATTATTTGCAATTGCATTTCCAGAATCAGGTCGTTCTTTTGAAATCCTCAAAGGAATCTCCACATGAATAGTATATACTATCCAAAAATCTAGTTAAATTTTTTTTTTTAATTTATACCTTGAATATAATATTCTGTTTTTATTACATTCACAACATTGTATTAACCATCTTGTATTTTTAACAGATTGAATAGTATATACTATCCAAAAATCTAGTTAAATTTTTTTTTTTAATTTATACCTTGAATATAATATTCTGTTTTTATTACATTCACAACATTGTATTAACCATCTTGTATTTTTAACAGATTGGGCATTAAGAGAAATCCCATGGAATGTGAAATTTTATCATTGAATAGTATATACTATCCAAAAATCTAGTTAAATTTTTTTTTTTAATTTATACCTTGAATATAATATTCTGTTTTTATTACATTCACAACATTGTATTAACCATCTTGTATTTTTAACAGATTGGGCATTAAGAGAAATCCCATGGAATGTGAAATTTTATCATTATTTTTTTTTTGATTTTTCTAGTCTCAAAGGTGGTCTGAAACTTTCATCCAAAGTAAATTGTCAAATTTTTTTTAAGGGTGGGTAAATCACGTGTCAATTTATATGTAGATCTGGGCTCAAAAATCCAAATTTATGCACGTTACCAGTCATCCGTAATTTCACGGGATCGACATGTCTACTGCTGTAGCCAACAGGAGAGACCGTCCTATATAAGGAATGGATTTTCACAATTGATTTCAATTTTTTTTATACAGTTTAAAATACTTTTACAAGGGTATCATGTAGCCCATTCTTACAATAAATCATGTGCAAATAATTACACAAACTTGAAGCTTTACACTTTGTTGTTATCATATCTTTTGAATCCCTTTGAATCCCACAACTTTCATAATACGATTTACTCGAAGAAAAATTGCCTGAAATTAAACGTTGCACAGAATGTAAAACCATCAAATTCGTGAAAAATTTTGTGTTCCCTCCTGTTAATTTTGTGTTAATAATACTGTAATATATTAATATATCTATACCATAAAGATTATAGAAAAACATATTCTGCGGAGATTGTCACCCAAAAAAATTTACTATTACTAAATACATTTCCAGCTGATGTAAATTCTTGCTTCCACAGCAAGATTGATTCCACCAAACAAATGAATCTTCTTCAATAAAATTTTTGTAATGATATCCTCTGTCTCTGATATTTTGTGTTGTACATTATTATTGTTTGTAATATCGAATATTAAAATTGAAATAAAAGTTAGCTATAATAATAAAGTCGTCAACTGTTTGAATCAAACCCATAATATTTATTTCTACGTTTATCAAATTCGTGATTTTAATTGGTCAATCAACAAATGGCATGGGTTAAAATTTTGTGTTCCCAAAACGGTCTCCTGTTAATAATAATAATAATAATAATAATAATAATATATATAGAAAAACATATTCTACGGAGATCGTCACCCAAAAAAATTTACATTTCCAGCTGATGTAAATTCTTGCTTGTACAGCAAGATTGATTCCACCAAACAAATGAATCTTCTCCAATAAAATTTTTGTAATGATATCCTCTATCTCTGATATTTTGTGTTGTACATTATTATTGTTTGTAATACCGAATATTAAAATTGAAATAAAAGTTAGCTAATAATAAAGTCGTCAACTGTTTGATTTGCATTCAAATTAGTCAATCAGAATTTCATATCCAAACGCCCCATCAAAAATTTTAATTATTATTATAGATTTCAATTCTGCATAGCTTCAATTCATATACAACAATATCAAAAAGTTTCTTTTCTTTGTTTTTTTACATATAAAATACACATTTATTCATGAAAATGAAAATTTTGTTTTTAAAAAACAAATAATAATAATTAATAAATAAGCTCAATAAATAAATTTATAACCAATATATAACAAAAAACTAAATTCATAATAAAAAACCAAAAATGTATCAAAATTATTCTGAAGATAATAATAATAATATCGGTTCTAACGATAATGTTAATGTTAATAATCAAGACTTTGTTCCTAATAATTACAACAATTACGACAATCAAGTCGCTGGATACCACTACAGTAATTATTACATTCATCAAAACTCTGGAGACAATAATTATATTCATCAAAACCCCGGAGACAATATTTATATTTATCAAAACCCTGAAGAGAATAATTTCGGTCACCAAAACAGCCAGAACTCTGTCGAAAATAATTACATTGATCAAAACTCTGGAGACGGTAATTTAATTCATCAAATTAATTTCACTAACCAAAACTCGTGTATTGTCGATAATAGTTTCGTTGATCAAGGCTTCACTGGCGTGGTTGACGGTGATGGCAGTGATATCATTGGCCAGAATCCATCTATTACTACAAGCATCAATTATCTGAACAATAGTTTTATTGGTCAAAATGTTCATCAAAACAATGATCAACTGCCACTACTTATTTACATAGTATTTCAACTTCGAAATATTCAAAATTTTCTATATAACAATAACAATAACAATAACAGATATTAAACATTGTTGTTAATGCAATAGTTCATTATTCGTAATAAATAGTAATACAACATCAATTTTTTCAATTTTATTTTTTTCAATTTTTTTATATTTAAACTTTTTTATATTTTACATTTTGTTTGTAAGTACGGTTGGAGATATAGTCAATAAATAAACAAAATTTTTATGAATTCAGTCGAAAAGATTATATAATCTAATGTTATATGATAATTAAATTTATTCAAAGTTATTTAATACAATTATAAATCTTTAAAATAACGCAGCGTTATTTAAATTATACTTTGTATATAAAGTTCGCTCATATATTTGTTGCACCGATATAAATTTATAGAGAATTAATTATTCAACCAATAATTCAAATGATTTGTTTTAATAATTGCTAAAAATTTATTTATTCGTCAATTTACTATATTTTCACTTATAACAACTATTCATGTTAATTTGTTATTAATCTGATGATGAGATATTTAAAATTTGAGAACTCTTTGTAGTAAATCCTTAACATAAGCCAATTAATTTTGTTCGATGCTTGTCATAAATAGTAAGTTTTTCAAACAAAAAATAGACTTTGTTGGTAGTTCATTTTTGCTAAATCTTTTTGATTTTTTTATTAAAAAAAATTTAAATAAAAAAATGAATGACCCTTTAGTAAATAAATATATTAATAAATAGGGATTAGAACCGGATCGGGTGCATCTGGGTCATCTGGGTATCCACAGGCGGAAGAAATTAGTCTCTCCATAATATTTGTGGGTTTATAAAGTCAACATTTTCTAAACTCCTGAACATTCTGGACAACGTCATATTGATGGTTATTTTTGTTCAGTTGATTAGAAGAATCACGCATAAAACAATCAATAAAGCTTTAGTTATGATGTTTATTATGTGTGCATTACCTTTCCGCCTTGTATAAAATCCGTTTTTAAAAGCATTAAATCTTGGATATCAACCACCTTCAAGAAAAAGTGATATAGATGAAAATGGAGATATGGTTAACATGCAGATTTACAGCAATTAGATTATGAATAGATAAATGAATTCAAATTTTTTGTGTTTGTTTTGTTTAATAATTACATTTTAATAAATATTAAATGTTTATAATAATAATAATGTTTTTAAAAATGGGAGAATATGAATAGAAAATTGGTCAAACTGCATCGTGATTATGTTGCAACACTATGTATAATATGTAAAGTTACGGGTATGTTGGAACATTTGATATTTGATTACGGAGGACAAGCTTAAGTCCGATCCACTCATTGCCACCAATTATTTCGCTAATAATAATAATGGTTATGATAATAATAACAATAACAATAATAACGGTAATATAATTGGAAATTTATTCATAAATATCAATAAATACGGATTAATCAATCAATATATTTCAAAATTTACTTTATTACTCCTAGCATCATTAACAAAAATTTTACTTTATTACCAATTCATGTGTTCTCAGGATTATGAAATTATTATAAAACCTACCAAATGACGAGCTGCAAAATATCAACAAGATAGTTCTTTTCGATAAACTGGAAGAACGTCAAGAAACCAGCAATAAAGAAACGAAGACGGATAATCGGACAAAACTTGGAACCAGAAGAAAGGGAAAGATTTGAAAATTCACAATCAATGTTAGTATCATCTGGCAATCAAAGAAATGGGTATTAAAAGGAATTCAAAAGGTATCGACCAACAGTTCATCTTTTACTGAGAGGAAAGAGAAACGGACAAGAGAAAAGCAAGGAAGGGTCAACTCTGGCCAAGAGAATCGAAAGAATTAAAAAAAAAAAATTTACAATAAAAAGAAATGATGAAAATTGCGAACAATATAACAATATAACAACAATGTAAAAACTTAGCAAATTTCCTATAGAAAATTTTACTTTAAACCGAAAGAAAATTAACAAAAGAAGTTCCGACTAAAAGAAACAAGTACATAAAAATGTTAGTTAATAAAATGAAAAACAAAGAAAATAACAACAAAATAATAATAAAATAATCCCGAGAATATTTCAACATAATAATATCCCAATATAAAGGGCTAAATATTATTATTATTATTATTGTAATTATTATTATTATTATTTAACAATGTAATCTTGTAGCATTCTATTAATAAATTGTACTTGCTAGAAAGTTCTGTATTTTTTAATATATACATGTATGTATACATATGTATATGGTTACAGTCAGAACTAACTTGTTAAGACTATGCTTTTCATAAAATGAATATACATGATTTTTACCTATTAAATTTATCTCTATAAACCGATTTTATTATGGTTTTTTAAGCTGATGTTTTTTTTTGTGAAAACATTGACTTTGGTTTAAAAAGTTAGAAAAGAACAGGGGAGTATAGGACAGGTTAGGATTAGTACCATTTCCCCCTTCTTCGATGTTAAGGGTGTGTAGATTTTTAATTGATCTTATTCCCTGTAGCTCAAATAGTAGGGTTAAATATTTGTCAATCTCAAATGAGAGAGATATGCGTTTGGATGAGAAATAAAAACAAAGAAAGAGATGTTGCTTATATCGCAGGACATTGCGGATCTACAGGGGGTCAAGTGTCACTCACTAATAAAAAATTTTTGATCAACACGGAATTTTAT
>CAUDNR010002336.1:31993-45244 GCA_958430865.1 Entrophospora sp. SA101 | reverse complement strand
TGTAATTATTTTCGACAAAGTTCTGGTTGTTTTGGTGACTGAAATTATTCTCTTCATGGTTTTGTTGAATGTAAATAATATAATAATCAAATTATGTCTATAAATATAACAAAGTAGACAATATATAGTTTACGTTTCTTTTATTTGATTGTACATAAATATAATTACTATTACCCTTTGTTATAATTAAATTTTTGTTTTACGTATCAGATATAAAATCCGTTATAACAAGATTAGTATTAGTAATAATAATAACGAATTTTAAATTTTCCGTGCCCGTTGTGACAAGGATTTAATTTCAAATCGAAGATTAAACATTTCGAGTTCCTAAGACCGGAGCTTTCGATTTAAAAAGTGAGATTATTACGCACTAGTATTATTTGGATATAATTGACAAACATAAATACGAAAAGGAAATTATCATTAATTTATTATATATGTATAATTTTTTTTACCAAGAACAAAATCGCACCCTATGGTAAACTCTGTAATCCAGAAGAGTGCATCTGATAGCAGTAGTAACAACATAAACAGTGTAATTATTAACATGCACAATTATTTATTTATCAAGATGAAATATACAGATTTTAGAAAAGAATGTAAATAAATAAATAAACTATTTACATTTCGTCTTCTGTTTTCAATTGAAATCTTTAGTAATGGCGACATCCAACAATCCTCTTGGTAAAACTCATTATGATCGGTATCTTTCACCACATTTCCTATTTGTCGTTCCTTTTGTTGATGTTGGTGAATGGAGGAGGATGAGGAAGATAATCTTAAACATTGCTTATATATATAAATTTCTCTTTTATTTTAACTTATATTTAATAACTTCACTATGATCAGAGATAAAACACATTTAATTTAATAATTGTTGCTTGTTTATTATTTATTTATGTATATAAATTTCTTTTTTATTTTAACTTATATTTAATAACATCACTATGATAAATAATTAAATGAATAAAGTCAGAGATAAAACACCTTTTAATTTAATCATCATTGTTGCTTGTTTATTATTCTAATCATTATTTATGTATTTAGGTAAAGAAAAATTTTAAAATCTATTTATTTATTATATTTACTTTTAAAAATAAATGATTTTATTAAAAAAGACATACCTAATTGATCAAAAATCTGTAAATATTCATAATAATGTAATGTTTGGACATTTATTTCTGCTTATAATTGCAATTGGACGCGTCAAACAAAATTTTACGCATATGAATATAAAGACAAAATTTGACTTTGAGGGTCAGATTATTTTCGGTTTTGTTAACAACCTGTCTTAAAAAATTTCTTAAAGCAGATACATATGATAAAGAAATTATATCTCAAATTTGGTGGTGGTTGCTGCACAGCAAGGGTATCAAACGAGGGCGTGAAGATATTCGATTATAAAATTTTACTATTACTATGTAAATTCGAATTTTACTATCCAAATTTTACAAATGTCCTGTGACTGATATATATAGATTTTAAAAATATGTAAATAATATAATAATCAAATTATGTCTATAAATATAACAAAGTAGACAATATATAGTTTACGTTTCTTTTATTTGATTGTACATAAATATAATTACTATTACCCTTTGTTATAATTAAATTTTTGTTTTACGTATCAGATATAAAATCCGTTATAACAAGATTAGTATTAGTAATAATAATAACGAATTTTAAATTTTCCGTGCCCGTTGTGACAAGGATTTAATTTCAAATCGAAGATTAAACATTTCGAGTTCCTAAGACCGGAGCTTTCGATTTAAAAAGTGAGATTATTACGCACTAGTATTATTTGGATATAATTGACAAACATAAATACGAAAAGGAAATTATCATTAATTTATTATATATGTATAATTTTTTTTACCAAGAACAAAATCGCACCCTATGGTAAACTCTGTAATCCAGAAGAGTGCATCTGATAGCAGTAGTAACAACATAAACAGTGTAATTATTAACATGCACAATTATTTATTTATCAAGATGAAATATACAGATTTTAGAAAAGAATGTAAATAAATAAATAAACTATTTACATTTCGTCTTCTGTTTTCAATTGAAATCTTTAGTAATGGCGACATCCAACAATCCTCTTGGTAAAACTCATTATGATCGGTATCTTTCACCACATTTCCTATTTGTCGTTCCTTTTGTTGATGTTGGTGAATGGAGGAGGATGAGGAAGATAATCTTAAACATGTTTGTGGAGAGGAAATTGACAAGGAGGAGGGTAATGTTGGAGGTACTCGTGGAGAAGTTGTTCTTCTTGTTTTGTTGTTATTGTTGTTGTTGAATTGTGAAATATTAATCTTTTAGTGGAGGAGATGACTTTTGTGTCCTTGTTAATTTTTTTGTTGGATGATGATGAATTTCTTGGATTTAAGAATGTCCATTCAATCGCTTTCGCATTCAATAATAGCTCCTTACCAATACACAATCCTCCAGAAACATGAAACGGAATATTTTTCTCGTGTAATCTGCTACCGAGATCTCCGTATTTTTATTCTCATCTTCTTTCGAAAAAACATTGTATTATTGGTGTGAAATTTTGAACGTGTTAGCGCGATCATTGTCGTCATCTATCTTAATAACTTCATAGTCACCCACAACCTTTCCAGAAATGTTAAATACGGCGTTGCATTGCTAACGGCTAAGGATTTTTCAGGCTCCTTCAGATCATTGATGGGTATATCGAGTTTGATTGCTTGGTGAATTACTAACTAATAGACAATACGAGAGAGAGAGAGAGAGAGAGAGAGAGGATATAATTAATTCATTAAAATATTATCATTAATAAAAGCAATCCAATTGGCCACTTTCAGCAAAAAACCTACCTTATACCGTACACAACGTTTGATTGTAAATGGAATAAATATTCAGGCAATCTATTCAACATTTTGAATTCTAAAAAACCAAATTCTACATCATTTAACTGGAACACCACCCTCCAGAGATTGTCTCATTAGTTTTTGTAACATTTTTTACCAAACCGACCAATCTGATTATGATAGGATTGAATTGATGACTTTTTTTTTGTGAACAAAAAAGATGAGCCACCACAGTCTACAAGCACGAAGATGCAACTATGTTTTTATTAAAGGTTGTGTGGTGTTGATTAGTGTGTAAAATCACCAGTAAAGTTTATGAATAGTAATAATAAATAATGATAATTTGTAAATAATAATTAGTTTAAATTATTTAAAGTGATAATAAATATAAATCTGTTGTTTTGCTGCTTTTGATATATGACGAACATTTATCACTAGCGTATATACACATATATATATGGAAATATACAAACCAGAAAAAATAATTACTGTGGAAGTTCGATTTTATTGGCTTGAAGATCATTACGCAATTTGAAGATAAAATAATTTCATGATAATGATGAATATAAACAAAGAAACCATTAAATTATGTATCTACAATATCTAATAATCATAATATCCTTAATAACAATTTAGAATTGGGTAAAAGAGGGATATTACATTCAATTAGATTTGGAGGCGAGTGGTTGGATTTTATAGTAATAGTTAACTAGCCATTGAATCGAGAATACCAGTTAGGTGCATAGGCATTAACTTTAAGTAGGCCTAGCTGGTTCGATTTTTGAGTTACTAAATGGCCATGCACTCCAAATTTTTTTTCTTTGGATTAATAGTAGCAGGGGCAGTAGTTTTATTTTTTTATTTAATTGTTTGTATTTTATTATTATATTTTACACAATTATACTTTAATAAAAATAAACTTCAACTTGGGAAAAAAAAAAAAAAAAAAAAAGATAATGATGAATATAAACAAAAATGATAAATCATCATTAGACTTTGGAACGTCTTAGAAATAAATTATCTATAAAAAAGTAGTTCACGCTAACATGTCTAAATAAATCATAAAAACCTTAAACTTTTGCTTCAAATATAACCCACCAAACCAAATTGATTGAGCTTTACCGAAATATAAAGAAAAATTAAAGTAATATATCAATGCAAAAAAAAACAAGTCATAAATTAAGCACTCTAGGTAAAAAATAGGTTTAAAATTATTGCCTGCTGGTTTCCATACAACACATTCATCAAAAAAAAAGATTTATGTGATCATTGTGACAAAGCATTTGATCCAAACTTTCCAGATGTATTAATTTGCACCCATAGTTATCATTATGATGTTACGGAGATTTGAAAAAAAGTTGTATACATCGTATGGAAACACCAATTGAGCTGGAATAAGAAGAAGAAGATTCAATTAATATGGACGAAGAACATGTAAATACGCTGCTTTCAAATTTAAAAAATCATATATTTATTAAAAAAAAATTTTTTTTTTCTATATAACTTGACACAATTATTAAAGTAATTTCTATAATTTATGATTTTAAAGAAAATACCTTTAATAAATCTTCATGAGTATTGGAGTTATCCCAAAAATTATTCGTGAAAATACAACTCATCTTGTATTATTTAACGGTGGAGGTTCAAAAGATGACATTCAACGAATTATTCGTCAATATATAGAAGAAGATCCACGTAAAGCTTCCAGAGTCATTAATAATTATTTGCGGAATGGGTGAAACCTCGGTAATTAACTGCCATTCTTTCTTTATTATATGTTTAATTACATGATTTTTTTTAAAGGTGTAATAAAAAAATTTTTTTAAAAAGATATATCTTGGAAGGTAAAATTACTAAGTAAAATAAGACGCATATAGTAAACTTTGTAAATATTAAAGTTATCCTGATGCATTGGTACTCCACTTTCTCTATTTTATAACTAATTATAAAGTTTATTTAACAATTATTATATGTCAATTGAAAAAAATATGAATTCATTTTAAATTATTAAACTACACAATATAATTTCAGGATCCGTCCTCGCTACTACGCTAATGATCTATGAACGAATGAAGTAACATTATTAAATTAATTTAGAAATTCTTCATTGATTGCATAACTTATGTGGAATTATTTTTAAAAAATTCCCAAACATAGTATAAAAAACCTGTTCGAGATCGAGAGCTATTTATATATACAAAAAACAATAATAATAAACAATAAAAGAATTTTTCATATTTTTTCAATTACGCATGCAATATATCTTTTTTTTTTCATATAAAAAAGAACGTTTTTGTTTTTTATAACGAAAAAACTTAAATTTATAACCAATATATAACAAAAAACTAAATTTATAATCAATATAAAAAAAAAACCAAAAATGTATCAAAATTATTCTGACAATATTAATAATAATAATATTGATTCTAACAATAATATTAGTATTAATATGAATGATGTTAATATTAATAATCAAGAATTTGTTCCTAATAATTACAGCAATCAAACCGCCGACCATTACTCCAATAATTATTACATTCATCAAAGCCCTGAAGAGAATAATTTCGGTTACCAAAACAGTCAGAACTTGGTCGAAAATAATTACATTGATCAAAACTCTGGTGATAGTAATTTGATTCATCAAATTAATTTCACCAACCAAAATTCGTGTATTGTTGGCAATAGTTTTGTTAATCAAAGCTTCACTGGAATGGTTGGCGGTTCTGGCGGTGATAACACTGTCCAGAATCCATCTATTACTACAAGCATTAATTATCTGAACAATTGTTTTAACAATAGTTTTATTGGTCAAAATTCTCATCAAAATTCTATTATCGCGAATAATTTCATTGATCAAAACAATTATCAACTGCTACTACTTATTCAAATAGCATCGCAACTTCAAGATATCCAAAATTTTCTATCTAACAACTATAACAGACATTAAACATTAATACTAATACAATGGTTCATTATTCGTAATAAATACTGAAATAGCACTAATAGTAATAACAATGTAACATCAATTATTTCAATTTTATTTTTTTCAATTTTTTCTAATTAAGCTTCTTTTATATTTTATATTTTGTTTGGGGCATATTATCAATAATAAACAAATTTTTATAAGCTCAGTCAAGAAGAATATATAATCTAACATTATATGATAATTCAATTTAATAATTAAGATTTCAATTTTATTTTTTTCAATTTTTTCTAATTAAGCTTCTTTTATATTTTATATTTTGTTTGGGGCATATTATCAATAATAACAAATTTTTATAAGCTCAGTCAAGAAGAATATATAATCTAACATTATATGATAATTCAATTTAATAATTAAGATAATTTAGAATTATTTAATACAATTATAAATCTTTAAAACAATGCAGCATTTTTTGGATTATATTTTGTGTCTGAAGTTCACTCGTGTATTTGTTGTACTAAATCAAAAGATATAAATTTTTTGATAACCATCCATTTGAAAAAATTTTTCAATTCCTAATTTTTCAGCAAATACTTTTGCTTTTTAACCACTTTATCTGTAATAATAAGACCTTGAGCACTAACTCTACTAATCCAGAAATTCATAGTATTTTCTAAATCTGGAAATTTCACTGGCTTTTGATGAAAAATGCTATTACTACGATGAATTAAATTTGGAATATTTATCCTCTTTTTTACCATTGTGCATGCAAATGAAATTGTATTTTCTACGATGATAAAATAAATAATTATAAACTAAATATTTATGTTGGGTGCAAAATTACAAAAAAAATTTTATTTACCAGAACTACAAGCTGGGCCCAATGTTGTGGCTAATATGACTTGTAGCAAACAACCTTATTATTTTCTTCAACTAGGTATTTTGTTCATGTTCTGGCAAAATTATGTAACCACTTAGCTAAGGATGAAGATGCACAATCTACTATTTAGATATTTTACAGTGTGAATATGCTGCTTATTTCTTTATAATCAAATGGATGCTAAAAGGTTTTGAAAGCTAACATAAAGAGGTGCAAGAGATACCTCAACAGAAATTGCAATGTAATTTTTCAAGTACTCATCGCCTCTCTTCAAATCAGAAGGAGAACAGAGATGATGACATTGCAGTTACCAATAAAAACAATTGGGTGGCAATTATTGACATATATAATAATTAGAACATTTAAAGCAGGAGTCAGAACATGAAAATTATGAGTATTTTTGGCGTTTCTCATCTCTCACCTTTTAATGATAACTGGAAAAAGATCAAATGAAGGAATGGAAAAACGATACTGAAATTAAAATGGATTGTACATATTTATTGATCCACATAATGATGAATCAGACACTTATGTCGCAAGCAAAATTTACTAACAATGAGTAAACTGCTCTGGATATGCCATAAATTCAAGCCATCCTGGGAACCCTAATATCTGTTGATGTTAACATTGTTGATTAGCACTTTATACTTTTGCAGTAACAGCGGGAAGCATAGTATAATTATTTAGTTATATGATGGTCATTTTAAAATAATAACATAATATATTTTTTCCAAGTGTGTAAATCTCCATTTTGTATATGCTCAAATACCAATATGTAACCATTTTCATTTGGATCCTTTGTGATTCCAAACATTTGTTAACAGAAAAATAAAGTTTATCCAACTAAAAAGTCGTAAAATAATATTTATGAAAAATAATATCTTTCAAATTTTATCTCATTGCGAATATCTAAGATATAATTTATAGAATTTTTCGGCACAACCTTTTTTAGTAGTATCTAGAACTATATATCAGGACAAGTTAGTTTACAAGGGAATCTTGAAGGCAATGAATATTGTAAACAATAAGGGGGAAGTTGAATTAGAACAAGCAAATATTCAAATTATGTACGGAATTTAAGAATTTTGTACAATTTTGGCCCAAAAAACCCTTCCAATCTGAGGCAAATAAAATTGATATCGCGAAAAAATTAGCTATGAAACAATATTAGGAAATAAAAGGCAATATTGGGAAATGAAGAGGTATCATTGATATCGGAATTGGTACGGAATTTTGCTCAAATGGAGGTAGCTATATATAAAGTATAGCAAATGCTAGCCTCAGCAAAATTACTCGTCAAAGAATTGATATAAGGACTAACCTTCCCCTTGTGGCTCTGTGTAGATTAAACGTAGCGTGCAAGTATTGTATTTTCCCTAATCATTTATTCATTGGTGATTAAAAGTCAAAACTAGTTTCGACTTTCGCACATTTGCGAAAATATAGTTCTGGAAACCAACCTACATGAGACGCCTGTTTAAATTTAATAACTGGATAAATAGAATAATTATGAATTTCTCGTGATAAATAAGGTCTGTGTAGTATTCATTTTTTTTTATAATATTAGAAATTGGATTACTGCAAAATATTTGTTTATTAGAATTTAATATACATATTTTTTTTTTGGCAGTAATAAACTATAAATTAAGCTTTATTTCTCAATCTATTGGTTCAAATAATACCTTAGGGGCGTGAAAATCCTCCCATGTAAATTTATCTTGTTGATAATAATCATCTTCGTCATTGATAATAACAATCTTGATTTGCAGAATTTCGTCTGTCGATAAATTCATTAAAGTGCCTAGTGTATATAGTGACCTTGTATCTTTCGTAATCTGATGAACTTCTATCCAAATCGCTAATGACTAAGGCGAGTAAACTCCGATGTATGCCAGGAAAATTATTTTCATCAGTTTGAAGATAAGACCTTGCATAATTGTATTTTTCATAATGCAGATAATAGTTGTAAGCGTGCAATGTTTTTTCTTCTATTAATGGATATATTTTTTGTCTTAACCATCGGCCCAGATCCCTTCCTAAATGATTGCTGATGTTATTATTATCATTATTAACTTGATTGATTTGAAGCATTTTTAATACTTATAATTAAAAAATTTTTTTCGTTAAGTATTTATCATTAAGATTATCATTAAGATTCGCATATTTGGAAAGTTCAATTACATAAATTTCTTCGCATCGAATCAGAATAGAATTCTGTACAATTTTCTCAACCAAATTGAGCATTAGCAATACATGATTCTTTTGTTCTGTGAATTGAAACTGTTTATGACTAAAAATTATTTGGATATATTCGAATGTTCGGCTACACACATGAATATTCTTAATGAATATTCGGTACCATATACCAAACCAGAAATTAAAATGGACATTATTAATAATTAATGGATGTTTAAATCTGAAACGAATAAAACGAGTAACTCGAATAAAACGAATAAAACAGCGAATAATTTGAATAAAACACTTCGAATAATAATTTGAATAAAACACTTTGAATAATAATTTGTATTACGAATAGAAACTCTCTACTCTTATAAACAACCCGAAACATTAATATAAAATTTAATTAAACAATTGTTTGTTTGTTCTTTCACTTGTCAAAAGGCGACGTTAATCTTTCTTTTAAAACTAATTTATATAAATAAACAATATAAATAAAAATTCAAAGATAAAAATATTATTATAATAATAATAAACGAGAGGCAGGTCGCATGTCCGAATTTGCATTCCTAATTTGGTATGTGATATCAAGAGTTTGTATTAGCAACTGGTTTTTTTTTTGTGTCTTTTACTCGATATATAATTAATAATACTAATACAAGGATTTATATGGCGAAACAATTGGGCTAGTTTGCATACTAGAAAAATGGATACAAGGCTTCTTTACATTAAAAACATGTGGAACTAAATTTATATAATCAAAAACCCACCGAATATTTGGTTGAGTACATCAAGTACATTATAGGTCCCAAACACCCAACCCCAAAAAGGTAAATATCATTACCAAAAAACCACATTTAATCAATCAATCAAATTTGTTTAGATAAATTAATTATTCAATGATAAACAAAAACTTTAATCCTGTTATACAAGATTTTCACGCATTGGTGTGAAATTATATTGTGTAACTTAACATCTGACTGATTACATTAATTATAATATAAGATCGGGTAGTTATACGAGTTAAAAAACCTGTTTGTGATGAACTTGCAAACCTTACTAATTACTATTGCGCGTCATTTTTCTTAAATATAAAAATACACATTTATTCACGGAAATGAAAATTTTGTTTTTTAAAAAAAAAATAATAATAATTAATAAAATAAGCTCAATAAATAAATTCATAACCAATATATAACAAAAAACTAAATTCATAATAAAAAACCAAAAATGTATCAAAATTATTCTGAAAATAATAATAATAATATCGGTTCTAACGATAATGTTAATGTTAATAATCAAGACTTTGTTCCTAATAATTACAACAATTACGACAATCAAGTCGCTGGATACCACTACAGTAATTATTACATTCATCAAAACTCTGGAGACAATAATTATATTCATCAAAACCCCGGAGACAATATTTATATTTATCAAAACCCTGAAGAGAATAATTTCGGTCACCAAAACAGCCAGAACTCTGTCGAAAATAATTACATTGATCAAAACTCTGGAGACGGTAATTTAATTCATCAAATTAATTTCACTAACCAAAACTCGTGTATTGTCGATAATAGTTTCGTTGATCAAGGCTTCACTGGCGTGGTTGACGGTGATGGCAGTGATATCATTGGCCAGAATCCATCTATTACTACAAGCATCAATTATCTGAACAATAGTTTTATTGGTCAAAATGTTCATCAAAACAATGATCAACTGCCACTACTTATTTACATAGTATTTCAACTTCGAAATATTCAAAATTTTCTATATAACAATAACAATAACAATAACAGATATTAAACATTGTTGTTAATGCAATAGTTCATTATTCGTAATAAATAGTAATACAACATCAATTTTTTCAATTTTATTTTTTTCAATTTTTTTATATTTAAACTTTTTTATATTTTACATTTTGTTTGTAAGTACGGTTGGAGATATAGTCAATAAATAAACAAAATTTTTATGAATTCAGTCGAAAAGATTATATAATCTAATGTTATATGATAATTAAATTTATTCAAAGTTATTTAATACAATTATAAATCTTTAAAATAACGCAGCGTTATTTAAATTATACTTTGTATATAAAGTTCGCTCATATATTTGTTGCACCGATATAAATTTATAGAGAATTAATTATTCAACCAATAATTCAAATGATTTGTTTTAATAATTGCTAAAAATTTATTTATTCGTCAATTTACTATATTTTCACTTATAACAACTATTCATGTTAATTTGTTATTAATCTGATGATGAGATATTTAAAATTTGAGAACTCTTTGTAGTAAATCCTTAACATAAGCCAATTAATTTTGTTCGATGCTTGTCATAAATAGTAAGTTTTTCAAACAAAAAATAGACTTTGTTGGTAGTTCATTTTTGCTAAATCTTTTTGATTTTTTTATTAAAAAAAATTTAAATAAAAAAATGAATGACCCTTTAGTAAATAAATATATTAATAAATAGGGATTAGAACCGGATCGGGTGCATCTGGGTCATCTGGGTATCCACAGGCGGAAGAAATTAGTCTCTCCATAATATTTGTGGGTTTATAAAGTCAACATTTTCTAAACTCCTGAACATTCTGGACAACGTCATATTGATGGTTATTTTTGTTCAGTTGATTAGAAGAATCACGCATAAAACAATCAATAAAGCTTTAGTTATGATGTTTATTATGTGTGCATTACCTTTCCGCCTTGTATAAAATCCGTTTTTAAAAGCATTAAATCTTGGATATCAACCACCTTCAAGAAAAAGTGATATAGATGAAAATGGAGATATGGTTAACATGCAGATTTACAGCAATTAGATTATGAATAGATAAATGAATTCAAATTTTTTGTGTTTGTTTTGTTTAATAATTACATTTTAATAAATATTAAATGTTTATAATAATAATAATGTTTTTAAAAATGGGAGAATATGAATAGAAAATTGGTCAAACTGCATCGTGATTATGTTGCAACACTATGTATAATATGTAAAGTTACGGGTATGTTGGAACATTTGATATTTGATTACGGAGGACAAGCTTAAGTCCGATCCACTCATTGCCACCAATTATTTCGCTAATAATAATAATGGTTATGATAATAATAACAATAACAATAATAACGGTAATATAATTGGAAATTTATTCATAAATATCAATAAATACGGATTAATCAATCAATATATTTCAAAATTTACTTTATTACTCCTAGCATCATTAACAAAAATTTTACTTTATTACCAATTCATGTGTTCTCAGGATTATGAAATTATTATAAAACCTACCAAATGACGAGCTGCAAAATATCAACAAGATAGTTCTTTTCGATAAACTGGAAGAACGTCAAGAAACCAGCAATAAAGAAACGAAGACGGATAATCGGACAAAACTTGGAACCAGAAGAAAGGGAAAGATTTGAAAATTCACAATCAATGTTAGTATCATCTGGCAATCAAAGAAATGGGTATTAAAAGGAATTCAAAAGGTATCGACCAACAGTTCATCTTTTACTGAGAGGAAAGAGAAACGGACAAGAGAAAAGCAAGGAAGGGTCAACTCTGGCCAAGAGAATCGAAAGAATTAAAAAAAAAAAATTTACAATAAAAAGAAATGATGAAAATTGCGAACAATATAACAATATAACAACAATGTAAAAACTTAGCAAATTTCCTATAGAAAATTTTACTTTAAACCGAAAGAAAATTAACAAAAGAAGTTCCGACTAAAAGAAACAAGTACATAAAAATGTTAGTTAATAAAATGAAAAACAAAGAAAATAACAACAAAATAATAATAAAATAATCCCGAGAATATTTCAACATAATAATATCCCAATATAAAGGGCTAAATATTATTATTATTATTATTGTAATTATTATTATTATTATTTAACAATGTAATCTTGTAGCATTCTATTAATAAATTGTACTTGCTAGAAAGTTCTGTATTTTTTAATATATACATGTATGTATACATATGTATATGGTTACAGTCAGAACTAACTTGTTAAGACTATGCTTTTCATAAAATGAATATACATGATTTTTACCTATTAAATTTATCTCTATAAACCGATTTTATTATGGTTTTTTAAGCTGATGTTTTTTTTTGTGAAAACATTGACTTTGGTTTAAAAAGTTAGAAAAGAACAGGGGAGTATAGGACAGGTTAGGATTAGTACCATTTCCCCCTTCTTCGATGTTAAGGGTGTGTAGATTTTTAATTGATCTTATTCCCTGTAGCTCAAATAGTAGGGTTAAATATTTGTCAATCTCAAATGAGAGAGATATGCGTTTGGATGAGAAATAAAAACAAAGAAAGAGATGTTGCTTATATCGCAGGACATTGCGGATCTACAGGGGGTCAAGTGTCACTCACTAATAAAAAATTTTTGATCAACACGGAATTTTATATGAAAAAATGAAGA
>CAUDNR010002336.1:18701-29435 GCA_958430865.1 Entrophospora sp. SA101 | reverse complement strand
ATTTCTACGTTATCAAATTCACGATTTTAATTGGTCAATCAACAAAATTGCATGGGTTAAATTTTTGTGTTCCCTCCAGTTAATTTTGTGTTCCCAGTACGTTCTCTCCTGTTGACTGTAAAGCGTTCAAGATTGCGTGCGTGCTTCAACGCCTGCCAATTTCCGATAATCAAACATTGCATATTTGAATTGTTTCATTTTCAACAGTGTATTGCCTTGACATCTTGTAGTTAAATTATAGTAATATTATTATTATTAACGATTGCAAAAAGCAAAATACCTATCGTTCGTTGTTGATAAGGATTTTATAATTACCCAGCAAGATCTGCTCCGCGTTTTGATTCCAATTAAAATATTTACAAACTAAAATAAAAATATCAATACAAATAAAAAATAGTACCTCTGGTTAGTTATTAACAACACTCATGTGTTTTGTCATCTAAAATTGTTTTTCCAAGAAAAAAAATCAATCGTGTCAACAAAAAAAAACATCTGTGCAACCAAATGCCAATAATAAATAATTAATGACGCGATCAAATAAATAAATTTAAAATTTAATAAAAAAATAAATGTCTGCTGCTGTAAGAATTAAAAAAAGTAACAAATAATTGTTGGAACATAATAAAGTACACAACTACATAGTTAACCTGTTAACCTGTTAATCCAAGAAACCCTGTTAAACTAAAGAAACAGTAAATCCACCCCGTTAACTAAACCTAATACTAATATTAATTTTAAATGGAACAACTGGTTTGAATATGTGGTTTGTGGTCCTATAAATTATGCATGCAAAGCTTGATTTCCTATATCTTTTTTTTCAATTATAATAATGACATAAAAAATCAGGAAACAAGAAATTTTGCCTGCATATTCTACAGGACCTAGGCCACAAGCTATGTATACTTATTATGTGTGTTTTTGCATAATTGGTTCTCCAAAAATTTGCTGTAGTGTACTACTTGATCTAATAAAATATACTCGAATCTACTAAAACAAATAAACAAAGGATAAATTTATTATATCAAAAAATAAATAAAGAAACTTTAAAGTATATAAATAAATGTGATTGATTTTGGACTGAGTGATGTATCTATATACAATATCTAATAATCATAATATCCTTAATGACAATTTAGAATTGGGTAAAAGAGGGGTATTACATTCAATTAGATTTGGAGGCAATTGGTTGGATTTTATAGTAATAGTTAACTAGCCATTGAATCGAGAATACCAGTTAGGTGCATAGGCATTAACTTTAAGTAGGCCTAGCTGGTTCGATTTTTGAGTTACTAAATGGCCATGCACTCCAAATTTTTTTTCTTTGGATTAATAGTAGCAGGGGCAGTAGTTTTATTTTTTTATTTAATTGTTTGTATTTTATTATTATATTTTACACAATTATACTTTAATAAAAATAAACTTCAACTTGGGAAAAAAAAAAAAAAAAAAAAAGATAATGATGAATATAAACAAAAATGATAAATCATCATTAGACTTTGGAACGTCTTAGAAATAAATTATCTATAAAAAAGTAGTTCACGCTAACATGTCTAAATAAATCATAAAAACCTTAAACTTTTGCTTCAAATATAACCCACCAAACCAAATTGATTGAGCTTTACCGAAATATAAAGAAAAATTAAAGTAATATATCAATGCAAAAAAAAACAAGTCATAAATTAAGCACTCTAGGTAAAAAATAGGTTTAAAATTATTGCCTGCTGGTTTCCATACAACACATTCATCAAAAAAAAAGATTTATGTGATCATTGTGACAAAGCATTTGATCCAAACTTTCCAGATGTATTAATTTGCACCCATAGTTATCATTATGATGTTACGGAGATTTGAAAAAAAGTTGTATACATCGTATGGAAACACCAATTGAGCTGGAATAAGAAGAAGAAGATTCAATTAATATGGACGAAGAACATGTAAATACGCTGCTTTCAAATTTAAAAAATCATATATTTATTAAAAAAAAATTTTTTTTTTCTATATAACTTGACACAATTATTAAAGTAATTTCTATAATTTATGATTTTAAAGAAAATACCTTTAATAAATCTTCATGAGTATTGGAGTTATCCCAAAAATTATTCGTGAAAATACAACTCATCTTGTATTATTTAACGGTGGAGGTTCAAAAGATGACATTCAACGAATTATTCGTCAATATATAGAAGAAGATCCACGTAAAGCTTCCAGAGTCATTAATAATTATTTGCGGAATGGGTGAAACCTCGGTAATTAACTGCCATTCTTTCTTTATTATATGTTTAATTACATGATTTTTTTTAAAGGTGTAATAAAAAAATTTTTTTAAAAAGATATATCTTGGAAGGTAAAATTACTAAGTAAAATAAGACGCATATAGTAAACTTTGTAAATATTAAAGTTATCCTGATGCATTGGTACTCCACTTTCTCTATTTTATAACTAATTATAAAGTTTATTTAACAATTATTATATGTCAATTGAAAAAAATATGAATTCATTTTAAATTATTAAACTACACAATATAATTTCAGGATCCGTCCTCGCTACTACGCTAATGATCTATGAACGAATGAAGTAACATTATTAAATTAATTTAGAAATTCTTCATTGATTGCATAACTTATGTGGAATTATTTTTAAAAAATTCCCAAACATAGTATAAAAAACCTGTTCGAGATCGAGAGCTATTTATATATACAAAAAACAATAATAATAAACAATAAAAGAATTTTTCATATTTTTTCAATTACGCATGCAATATATCTTTTTTTTTTCATATAAAAAAGAACGTTTTTGTTTTTTATAACGAAAAAACTTAAATTTATAACCAATATATAACAAAAAACTAAATTTATAATCAATATAAAAAAAAAACCAAAAATGTATCAAAATTATTCTGACAATATTAATAATAATAATATTGATTCTAACAATAATATTAGTATTAATATGAATGATGTTAATATTAATAATCAAGAATTTGTTCCTAATAATTACAGCAATCAAACCGCCGACCATTACTCCAATAATTATTACATTCATCAAAGCCCTGAAGAGAATAATTTCGGTTACCAAAACAGTCAGAACTTGGTCGAAAATAATTACATTGATCAAAACTCTGGTGATAGTAATTTGATTCATCAAATTAATTTCACCAACCAAAATTCGTGTATTGTTGGCAATAGTTTTGTTAATCAAAGCTTCACTGGAATGGTTGGCGGTTCTGGCGGTGATAACACTGTCCAGAATCCATCTATTACTACAAGCATTAATTATCTGAACAATTGTTTTAACAATAGTTTTATTGGTCAAAATTCTCATCAAAATTCTATTATCGCGAATAATTTCATTGATCAAAACAATTATCAACTGCTACTACTTATTCAAATAGCATCGCAACTTCAAGATATCCAAAATTTTCTATCTAACAACTATAACAGACATTAAACATTAATACTAATACAATGGTTCATTATTCGTAATAAATACTGAAATAGCACTAATAGTAATAACAATGTAACATCAATTATTTCAATTTTATTTTTTTCAATTTTTTCTAATTAAGCTTCTTTTATATTTTATATTTTGTTTGGGGCATATTATCAATAATAAACAAATTTTTATAAGCTCAGTCAAGAAGAATATATAATCTAACATTATATGATAATTCAATTTAATAATTAAGATAATTTAGAATTATTTAATACAATTATAAATCTTTAAAACAATGCAGCATTTTTTGGATTATATTTTGTGTCTGAAGTTCACTCGTGTATTTGTTGTACTAAATCAAAAGATATAAATTTTTTGATAACCATCCATTTGAAAAAATTTTTCAATTCCTAATTTTTCAGCAAATACTTTTGCTTTTTAACCACTTTATCTGTAATAATAAGACCTTGAGCACTAACTCTACTAATCCAGAAATTCATAGTATTTTCTAAATCTGGAAATTTCACTGGCTTTTGATGAAAAATGCTATTACTACGATGAATTAAATTTGGAATATTTATCCTCTTTTTTACCATTGTGCATGCAAATGAAATTGTATTTTCTACGATGATAAAATAAATAATTATAAACTAAATATTTATGTTGGGTGCAAAATTACAAAAAAAATTTTATTTACCAGAACTACAAGCTGGGCCCAATGTTGTGGCTAATATGACTTGTAGCAAACAACCTTATTATTTTCTTCAACTAGGTATTTTGTTCATGTTCTGGCAAAATTATGTAACCACTTAGCTAAGGATGAAGATGCACAATCTACTATTTAGATATTTTACAGTGTGAATATGCTGCTTATTTCTTTATAATCAAATGGATGCTAAAAGGTTTTGAAAGCTAACATAAAGAGGTGCAAGAGATACCTCAACAGAAATTGCAATGTAATTTTTCAAGTACTCATCGCCTCTCTTCAAATCAGAAGGAGAACAGAGATGATGACATTGCAGTTACCAATAAAAACAATTGGGTGGCAATTATTGACATATATAATAATTAGAACATTTAAAGCAGGAGTCAGAACATGAAAATTATGAGTATTTTTGGCGTTTCTCATCTCTCACCTTTTAATGATAACTGGAAAAAGATCAAATGAAGGAATGGAAAAACGATACTGAAATTAAAATGGATTGTACATATTTATTGATCCACATAATGATGAATCAGACACTTATGTCGCAAGCAAAATTTACTAACAATGAGTAAACTGCTCTGGATATGCCATAAATTCAAGCCATCCTGGGAACCCTAATATCTGTTGATGTTAACATTGTTGATTAGCACTTTATACTTTTGCAGTAACAGCGGGAAGCATAGTATAATTATTTAGTTATATGATGGTCATTTTAAAATAATAACATAATATATTTTTTCCAAGTGTGTAAATCTCCATTTTGTATATGCTCAAATACCAATATGTAACCATTTTCATTTGGATCCTTTGTGATTCCAAACATTTGTTAACAGAAAAATAAAGTTTATCCAACTAAAAAGTCGTAAAATAATATTTATGAAAAATAATATCTTTCAAATTTTATCTCATTGCGAATATCTAAGATATAATTTATAGAATTTTTCGGCACAACCTTTTTTAGTAGTATCTAGAACTATATATCAGGACAAGTTAGTTTACAAGGGAATCTTGAAGGCAATGAATATTGTAAACAATAAGGGGGAAGTTGAATTAGAACAAGCAAATATTCAAATTATGTACGGAATTTAAGAATTTTGTACAATTTTGGCCCAAAAAACCCTTCCAATCTGAGGCAAATAAAATTGATATCGCGAAAAAATTAGCTATGAAACAATATTAGGAAATAAAAGGCAATATTGGGAAATGAAGAGGTATCATTGATATCGGAATTGGTACGGAATTTTGCTCAAATGGAGGTAGCTATATATAAAGTATAGCAAATGCTAGCCTCAGCAAAATTACTCGTCAAAGAATTGATATAAGGACTAACCTTCCCCTTGTGGCTCTGTGTAGATTAAACGTAGCGTGCAAGTATTGTATTTTCCCTAATCATTTATTCATTGGTGATTAAAAGTCAAAACTAGTTTCGACTTTCGCACATTTGCGAAAATATAGTTCTGGAAACCAACCTACATGAGACGCCTGTTTAAATTTAATAACTGGATAAATAGAATAATTATGAATTTCTCGTGATAAATAAGGTCTGTGTAGTATTCATTTTTTTTTATAATATTAGAAATTGGATTACTGCAAAATATTTGTTTATTAGAATTTAATATACATATTTTTTTTTTGGCAGTAATAAACTATAAATTAAGCTTTATTTCTCAATCTATTGGTTCAAATAATACCTTAGGGGCGTGAAAATCCTCCCATGTAAATTTATCTTGTTGATAATAATCATCTTCGTCATTGATAATAACAATCTTGATTTGCAGAATTTCGTCTGTCGATAAATTCATTAAAGTGCCTAGTGTATATAGTGACCTTGTATCTTTCGTAATCTGATGAACTTCTATCCAAATCGCTAATGACTAAGGCGAGTAAACTCCGATGTATGCCAGGAAAATTATTTTCATCAGTTTGAAGATAAGACCTTGCATAATTGTATTTTTCATAATGCAGATAATAGTTGTAAGCGTGCAATGTTTTTTCTTCTATTAATGGATATATTTTTTGTCTTAACCATCGGCCCAGATCCCTTCCTAAATGATTGCTGATGTTATTATTATCATTATTAACTTGATTGATTTGAAGCATTTTTAATACTTATAATTAAAAAATTTTTTTCGTTAAGTATTTATCATTAAGATTATCATTAAGATTCGCATATTTGGAAAGTTCAATTACATAAATTTCTTCGCATCGAATCAGAATAGAATTCTGTACAATTTTCTCAACCAAATTGAGCATTAGCAATACATGATTCTTTTGTTCTGTGAATTGAAACTGTTTATGACTAAAAATTATTTGGATATATTCGAATGTTCGGCTACACACATGAATATTCTTAATGAATATTCGGTACCATATACCAAACCAGAAATTAAAATGGACATTATTAATAATTAATGGATGTTTAAATCTGAAACGAATAAAACGAGTAACTCGAATAAAACGAATAAAACAGCGAATAATTTGAATAAAACACTTCGAATAATAATTTGAATAAAACACTTTGAATAATAATTTGTATTACGAATAGAAACTCTCTACTCTTATAAACAACCCGAAACATTAATATAAAATTTAATTAAACAATTGTTTGTTTGTTCTTTCACTTGTCAAAAGGCGACGTTAATCTTTCTTTTAAAACTAATTTATATAAATAAACAATATAAATAAAAATTCAAAGATAAAAATATTATTATAATAATAATAAACGAGAGGCAGGTCGCATGTCCGAATTTGCATTCCTAATTTGGTATGTGATATCAAGAGTTTGTATTAGCAACTGGTTTTTTTTTTGTGTCTTTTACTCGATATATAATTAATAATACTAATACAAGGATTTATATGGCGAAACAATTGGGCTAGTTTGCATACTAGAAAAATGGATACAAGGCTTCTTTACATTAAAAACATGTGGAACTAAATTTATATAATCAAAAACCCACCGAATATTTGGTTGAGTACATCAAGTACATTATAGGTCCCAAACACCCAACCCCAAAAAGGTAAATATCATTACCAAAAAACCACATTTAATCAATCAATCAAATTTGTTTAGATAAATTAATTATTCAATGATAAACAAAAACTTTAATCCTGTTATACAAGATTTTCACGCATTGGTGTGAAATTATATTGTGTAACTTAACATCTGACTGATTACATTAATTATAATATAAGATCGGGTAGTTATACGAGTTAAAAAACCTGTTTGTGATGAACTTGCAAACCTTACTAATTACTATTGCGCGTCATTTTTCTTAAATATAAAAATACACATTTATTCACGGAAATGAAAATTTTGTTTTTTAAAAAAAAAATAATAATAATTAATAAAATAAGCTCAATAAATAAATTCATAACCAATATATAACAAAAAACTAAATTCATAATAAAAAACCAAAAATGTATCAAAATTATTCTGAAAATAATAATAATAATATCGGTTCTAACGATAATGTTAATGTTAATAATCAAGACTTTGTTCCTAATAATTACAACAATTACAACAATCAAGCCGCTGGATACCACTACAATAATTCTTACATTCATCAAAACTATGGAGACAATAATTATATTCATCAAAACCCCGGAGACAATATTTACATTCAACAAAACCATGAAGAGAATAATTTCAGTCACCAAAACAACCAGAACTTTGTCGAAAATAATTACATTGATCAAAACTCTGGAGACGGTAATTTAATTCATCAAATTAATTTCACTAACCAAAACTCGTGTATTGTCGATAATAGCTTCGTTAATCAAAGCTTCACTGGAGTGGTTGGCAGTGATAACACTGGCCAGAATCAATCTATTACTACAAACATTAATTATCTGAACAATTGTTTTGACAATAGTTTTATTGGTCAAAATGTTCATCAAAACAATGATCAACTGTCACTACTTATTTACATAGTATCTCAACTTCAAAATATCCAAAATTTTCTATATAACAATAACAATAACAGATATTAAACGTTGTTGTTAATGCAATGGTTCATTATTCGTAATAAATAGTAGTATAACATCAATTTTTTCAATTTTATTTTTTTCAATTTTTTTATTTTTATTATATTTTATATTTTGTTTGTAAGTACGGTTGAGATATAGTCAATAAATAAACAAAATTTTTTATGAATTCAGTCGAAAAGATTATATAATCTAATGTTATATGATAATTAAATTTATTCAAAGTTATTTAATACAATTATAAATCATTAAAATAACGCAGCGTTATTTAAATTATACTTTGTATATGAAGTTCACTCATGTATTTGTTGCACCGATACGATATAAATTTATAGAGAATTATTCAACCAATAATTCAAATGATTTGTTTTAATAATTGCTAAAAATTTATTTATTCGTCAATTTACTATATTTTCACTTATAACAACTATTCATGTTAATTTGTTATTAATCTGATGATGAGATATTTAAAATTTGAGAACTCTTTGTAGTAAATCCTTAACATAAGCCAATTAATTTTGTTCGATGCTTGTCATAAATAGTAAGTTTTTCAAACAAAAAATAGACTTTGTTGGTAGTTCATTTTTGCTAAATCTTTTTGATTTTTTTATTAAAAAAAATTTAAATAAAAAAATGAATGACCCTTTAGTAAATAAATATATTAATAAATAGGGATTAGAACCGGATCGGGTGCATCTGGGTCATCTGGGTATCCACAGGCGGAAGAAATTAGTCTCTCCATAATATTTGTGGGTTTATAAAGTCAACATTTTCTAAACTCCTGAACATTCTGGACAACGTCATATTGATGGTTATTTTTGTTCAGTTGATTAGAAGAATCACGCATAAAACAATCAATAAAGCTTTAGTTATGATGTTTATTATGTGTGCATTACCTTTCCGCCTTGTATAAAATCCGTTTTTAAAAGCATTAAATCTTGGATATCAACCACCTTCAAGAAAAAGTGATATAGATGAAAATGGAGATATGGTTAACATGCAGATTTACAGCAATTAGATTATGAATAGATAAATGAATTCAAATTTTTTGTGTTTGTTTTGTTTAATAATTACATTTTAATAAATATTAAATGTTTATAATAATAATAATGTTTTTAAAAATGGGAGAATATGAATAGAAAATTGGTCAAACTGCATCGTGATTATGTTGCAACACTATGTATAATATGTAAAGTTACGGGTATGTTGGAACATTTGATATTTGATTACGGAGGACAAGCTTAAGTCCGATCCACTCATTGCCACCAATTATTTCGCTAATAATAATAATGGTTATGATAATAATAACAATAACAATAATAACGGTAATATAATTGGAAATTTATTCATAAATATCAATAAATACGGATTAATCAATCAATATATTTCAAAATTTACTTTATTACTCCTAGCATCATTAACAAAAATTTTACTTTATTACCAATTCATGTGTTCTCAGGATTATGAAATTATTATAAAACCTACCAAATGACGAGCTGCAAAATATCAACAAGATAGTTCTTTTCGATAAACTGGAAGAACGTCAAGAAACCAGCAATAAAGAAACGAAGACGGATAATCGGACAAAACTTGGAACCAGAAGAAAGGGAAAGATTTGAAAATTCACAATCAATGTTAGTATCATCTGG
Organism: Entrophospora sp. SA101; assembly: GCA_958430865.1. NCBI lineage: Eukaryota > Fungi > Glomeromycota > Glomeromycetes > Entrophosporales > Entrophosporaceae > Entrophospora > Entrophospora sp. SA101. The sequence continues at coordinate 19,664 of CAUDNR010002336.1, read as the reverse complement.
CAATCAAAGAAATGGGTATTAAAAGGAATTCAAAAGGTATCGACCAACAGTTCATCTTTTACTGAGAGGAAAGAGAAACGGACAAGAGAAAAGCAAGGAAGGGTCAACTCTGGCCAAGAGAATCGAAAGAATTAAAAAAAAAAAATTTACAATAAAAAGAAATGATGAAAATTGCGAACAATATAACAATATAACAACAATGTAAAAACTTAGCAAATTTCCTATAGAAAATTTTACTTTAAACCGAAAGAAAATTAACAAAAGAAGTTCCGACTAAAAGAAACAAGTACATAAAAATGTTAGTTAATAAAATGAAAAACAAAGAAAATAACAACAAAATAATAATAAAATAATCCCGAGAATATTTCAACATAATAATATCCCAATATAAAGGGCTAAATATTATTATTATTATTATTGTAATTATTATTATTATTATTTAACAATGTAATCTTGTAGCATTCTATTAATAAATTGTACTTGCTAGAAAGTTCTGTATTTTTTAATATATACATGTATGTATACATATGTATATGGTTACAGTCAGAACTAACTTGTTAAGACTATGCTTTTCATAAAATGAATATACATGATTTTTACCTATTAAATTTATCTCTATAAACCGATTTTATTATGGTTTTTTAAGCTGATGTTTTTTTTTGTGAAAACATTGACTTTGGTTTAAAAAGTTAGAAAAGAACAGGGGAGTATAGGACAGGTTAGGATTAGTACCATTTCCCCCTTCTTCGATGTTAAGGGTGTGTAGATTTTTAATTGATCTTATTCCCTGTAGCTCAAATAGTAGGGTTAAATATTTGTCAATCTCAAATGAGAGAGATATGCGTTTGGATGAGAAATAAAAACAAAGAAAGAGATGTTGCTTATATCGCAGGACATTGCGGATCTACAGGGGGTCAAGTGTCACTCACTAATAAAAAATTTTTGATCAACACGGAATTTTAT